>WTSP01019859.1:4290-19403 GCA_025331215.1 Actenoides lindsayi
GCGGGGCCAGAGGAGCCCCAGCAATGCTGGGAGGGCTGGAACCCCTCTGCTGGGAGGCCAGGCTGGGAGAGCTGGGGCTGTTCAGCCTGGAGAGGAGAAGGCTCTGGGGAGACCTTCTGGTGGCCTTTCAGTATTGTCTTTGATGCTCCAGTTTGGGAGGGATACAACTGCTGCTCCTTCATGCAGTGACATACCTCCTGCTGATAATGAGGGTAATAAAACATTAACAGGCTGTCGCAGAGCAGAGAGCAACGTTTTGCAGTTATTAATCCCATCCAACAGCAGGAGGTTGGATTCTTGGATCCAGGACAGAGAGAGATGTTTTCAGCACAGTCTTTGCAGCTTCTTCCATATGCTTTCCCCATCTGGAAAGGTATGCTTTGCCTCCAGTGATATTATTACTATTATTATTATCTATTATCATAGAATCAGAGACTGGTTTGGGTGGGAAGGGACCTTTCGAGGTCATCTAGTCCGACCTCATTGCACATCTGCTACTAGAGCAGGTTGCACAGAGGCCTTGCTAACCTCACCTGGGATGTTTGAATTACTATTATTTATTACTCTTAAGAGATTTGAAAGAAGGACACTCCTCTCCCTTTGGGGTAGCTTGTGTTTGGTGCTGAGCCTGTAGGATGTCCTGGCTCTCTCTGTGATTCTCCAGAAGGTAAGAGTTCAGCAGAGCCCAGTGGTCAGAGCAGCAGCAGTTGATGAGAGAATACTGTGGCAGAGCAAGTCATGTACCAAAATAATCCCAGTTTGCTGTTGATTTTCCCAGGATCCCATCCTCAGAGATCTGTGGGATCCTGGGTGATGCCTGTGGCCTCTTGCCCAGCAGATCCATCTCATTTCTCAATAGCATCATATCTGGGAGGACCACCGCGAGGGATTCCTGCTAGCTAGTTACCAACCTTCAGAATCTTCTCAGCCTTTTTCTGAGCTGAACATGGGAGTCAAAAGCAGCTGTACAAGTGATTTCTGAAAATATTATAAGTGAGAAGTTACTTCTTCCAAATAAGTTGCATTTTTACCTGTTGAAGCAATTTTGTGTGTTGGGGTTTTTTTTGGTTTTTTTTAATTTTTCTTTTGTTTTGCTTTAACTTCAGGCTATGGTATACTATAATTAAGCAGCTTCTGCTGAGCTGGGTTGGAAGTTTCTGTGATAAGTTACATCTGAGTTTACTAAATAACTCGAATTGGTTCTTCATTATATTAATTAACAAATGATGCCTTTAGATTCTTATAGAATCATGGAATGGTTGGGGTCAGAAGGAACTTTAAAGCTCATCTAGTTCCAACCCACCTGCCTTTGGCAGGGATGCCTCCCACTAGACCAGATTGCTCAAAGCCCCATCCAACCTGGTCTTGAACACATCCAGGGATGGAGCATCCACAGCAACCCTGATTGACTTGGGCCAGTGTCTCACCACTCTCACATTGAAGAATTTCTTCCTTGCATTGAATCTAAATCTCCCCTCTTCCAGTTTGAAGCCATTACCCCTCATCCTGTCACCACAAGCCCCTGTAAAAAGTCCCTCCACAGCTTTCTTGTAGGCCCCCTTCAAATACTGGAAGGCTGCAAGAAGGTCTTCCTGGAGCCTTATCTTCTCCAAAGAACAGTCGCAGTCTCTGAAGCTCAGCAAGTTGTTCTAAAGCCGGTTTAGCTCTTTACTGTGGATATTTGGTATAAATAAGGCTGTTCGGCTGAAAAATGGCAGCGAGTTGTGCGCATTTTGTTCTCAGATGAACAGGATTAGGGTTTTTGTTCTCTTCCCTCATTTAGAAGTGGTCACCCACCCACTTTGCAAGTGCAAATTGCTCTCCTGTAATGATATCAATGGACCTTCACCAATTTATGGCAGTAGAGAATAATTTGGCTCATTAGGCCTTTGATGAGATGATTTGGGAGGTCATCTTTGCCTTGATGTCTAGTAAAATAAACATTAAATGCTAATAAAAAAAAATGTCATCTCCTCCACTGCCATAGAGATATGTCATTACGTATGAGTGGAGAAAATCTACGGGTCAACTCCACGGGTTGCCCAGATGAAGACTTTTCATAGAATCATTTTGGTTGGAAGAGACCTTTAAGGTCATTGAGTCCAACCATTGACACAGCACTGCTGAGTTTTACTCCTCTTCTTACTTCTGTTGTGCTGAAGTCCGTTTAGTCAGTGAAGGTGGCAAGAGGCTTGGGCTTAAAATCTGGGACTTAGCAAGGTGCAGTTGCTCTTTTCACACAGGTATAACTTCTGGTTTTTTGTTCCCTAATGGAAACACAAATCCTGATGAACTATCTTCAGAGTGGTACCAGGCTGATGTTAAGGGTAAGTGTTTAGAACCATAAGCACAATTAAAAATAAAACAAGTTTCCTTGGAATTGGTTGATCCTGTAATTTGGTTGTGTAAGTGATCAGTTGCCCTCGGACACCCAGCTGGCTACTGGCAAGGCTGGCACATTCCACCAGTTTTTTTAGTGCAGATCCTCAAAATCCTCTCTCCCTGTGACAGACCTGGCTTGTGCTGTCTGGAGCTGTTGATCCTTTGAGGGAGAAAAAAAAAAAGTTGTGTGCTTTCTTAATTTTTGTTTTATTTTTTTCCCAATTAAAATGTGCTGTGATGGGGTTTTCTGTGATACTGAACTACTTGCATTCCGTCCCTGGTGGTCTGAGTTCTGAAAGGCAAGCGGGAGAGTAAGATAACATTGATTGTGAGCTGCAAGGAGTGTACTTCAAAAGTAATAATGTAAATTACGTGGAGGCCTTCTGAGTAGGGACATCTGCAACTAGAGCAGGTTGCTCAGAGCCCCGGCCAACCTCACCTGTAATGGTGCCAGGGATGGGACAGCGACCACCTCTCTGGGCAACCTGGGACAAGCTCTCATCACCCTCAGCATCAACAATCTCTTCCTCCTCTCCAGTCTAAATCTCCCTCTTTTAGTTTAAACCCATCACCCCTTGTCCTGTCCCAACAGGCCCTGCTCAAAAGTCTGTCCCCATCTTTCTGACAGGCCCCTTGAAGTCCTGAAAGGCCCCCAGAAGGTCTCCCTGGAGCCTTCTCCTCTGCAGGCTGAACCCGCCCAGCTCTCCCAGCCTGGCCTCCCAGCAGAGGGGTCCCAGCCCTCCCAGCATCGCTGGGGCTCCTCTGGCCCCGCTCCACCAGGTTCATGACACTGAGGTTTTTGGTTTCCATGTCTTTGGTTTCAGACCATCCGCTTGCTCCAGGATCTTCCTTTGGAAAGAATGCGACGTTCTGCGTCAGCACTCGCAGCTCGGAGCTGCCCAGAGATCCTCATCCTGGTTCTAGGATGAAGGTTTTGATCTCAACCTGTGAGTCAGCGCCCGCTCTTCACCGGCATCTTAATGAGCTCATAGTGCAGAGTCCTTTATTACCTGTTTATAACAGGCCTTTTATTGCACTGGAAGGACTAATTAGCGTTGCTTGCTGTAATTAACGCTGTAAAATATTTAAACAAAAGTACAGATAGAAATTAAATTTGCAGGCATTGGATCCCCTAGCATTAAAATAAACCTTCGACTTGTTTTCCTCCTTTGGCAAGACAGTGATTAGCTCAAATTCAATTTACGGAAAGCTCTCAGCTCGGAACGAGCGATTTAATGAAAAAAAGGCGTCCCAAGCGGACGCAGCGGCTTGAGGAAGAGCCCAGATTTCACTTGTCAAAGGGGAATTTAACCATTTCGGGTGGGACCAGATGATCTCCAGAGGTCCCTTCCCACCCCAGCGTGCTGGGATTCCGCGGCTCTGTGTCTCACCTTAGCTGAATGTGGGGAGTATTTTTACTCCAGCGCTTCAGGTGAACCGTCCTATCCGGTGAAGTGGAAAGGGGCTTGGGGTTATTTTGAGTTGATTCGGGTTTATTTGGGTTTTATTTGTTTTGGGGTCTTTTTTTCACATGCCGCTTCTCCCTCTCCACCGGGCAGGAGATGGGCATCTTCCTCCTGCCCTGCCCAAGGGCCAGGTACGGGCAGGCTGGTCCCTTGGGGACATGCTTTGGAAAATCAGCCTTTTCAGTGACAGCTGATCCCTCAGCAAAGGGGGGGGGAGTTGTCCCATGTCCCCTCTGCTCCCAGGGCGCTGGGGACGATGTCAGAGAGACCTCCCATCAGTAAATCTACTGTGGAGCACGGGAGGCATTTCTGAAAGAGCCTTTCTTTGCACTAGAAGAGGCTTTCACGCGTTTATCCTCAAATGAAGTCATCAAACCCGGGCCCTTTCTGCTCTGATTTATGGAGCAAGCTCTGACAGAAAATTGCATTGCGAGAAAACGGCCTCTTGGTAAAGTTTGGATTCTCTTCTATTGTTTTGGATTTTATGGCCATGATTTGCACAGTTAGAACTAATTTGTACTGTCTGGGACCAAGGCTCTGAGTTGTCCATGTGCTGGTATTGAGCTGCTGCGGAGATGGAAGGGGGAGCACAGGTTCCCCAGGGCAGGGCTGCCCAGATTTACAGCTTGTAGACCTCTCAGAGGCTGCTCTGGTTGGTCTGGCAGAGAGTTATGGGTGTCCAAAAAGTAAGAAATGGTAGATTGTAGCATGGTTCCGCCTCTCCCCAGGTCTTCTGAGATGCCAAGTTGCCCAGGAAGGCTGGGGTTGGGAGAGAAATGCTCTTCAAACCCGAGGATGCTGGTTCCAAACCTATTTAGTAGGGCGTTGCAATAGAGGATGTTCGGCAACGGGGTTTGGGTTTGAAGAAGCTACAAGTAGTTAAAAATGAGGCCTGTCCCAAAGGTTTGTGGGATGAAAATTCATGTATTGATGAAGTTACTGGAATGTATCGGAAGTTTCAGGTCTTTGCCTGCTTCTGGGCACTTTGGTAGCCTTAAAATGGCATTTCCTCCTGAAATCTCTCCTCTGATGGGGTGAAAACCCTTGGCAACAACCCGCCTGTGGAGAGGACGTGGGAAAATGAGAGTAACTGAATTAAAAGCAGCAATAACTAAAAGCAACTAAAAAAAACAAACCCCAAACCCATTGTGCACCAATGCCTCGAGGAACACTAATGGAAATTAGGTTTTCTTGGGCAGGTCATGCACAAACTAGATTAAAAAAAGCAGTTTGTGGGTTTTTTTAAAGTTTCTGTCCCTCTGCAGCAGGTAGTTTTCCATGTCGGTTTGTCCTCTTTTTTTTTTTAAGTGTTTTTATTTTTAGATCAAGCTCACGTTGCTCCTCCTCCCTCCAGTGGTTTGCTTCTCACC
The DNA here is from genome assembly GCA_025331215.1 of Actenoides lindsayi. Taxonomy (NCBI): domain Eukaryota; kingdom Metazoa; phylum Chordata; class Aves; order Coraciiformes; family Alcedinidae; genus Actenoides; species Actenoides lindsayi. The sequence goes on from WTSP01019859.1 coordinate 9,509, forward strand.
ATTTGCAAAATAAATCTTTTCAAAGTTCAAGTACCGGTGCGTTATCTGTGTTAATCTGGGAAGATTTGTCAGCTGAGGCGGAATCTCTTTCAAACCCTGCCAGAGTATTTGGTAACCTTTCTTCTTTCTGGTATTTTTTTTTTTTTTCTTTTCTTTTCTTCTTTTTTTTCCCCCCCTCCCCTCCACATCTCTGCTTGTGTAGGCACTGTGTTTATGTGCTGTTCCTTCTCCAGATTATGTTGTAAAGTCTCTTAGGCAACATATGACTTCAAGCTGGCGAAGTGCGTTTCGAGCCCGTGCGCTTACATCTGCACCAGCTTTTTTTTTTTTTTTTTTCCTTTTTCCCTTCCCTAATAGCAATTTTCTGACTTTTTATTTGTACATTCGTTACAATAAAATATCTCCTTGCCTCCCCGTTTTATCTCCGCGTGCCCCAGCCACCTCTTGAGAAGAGCATTGCCCCACTACCAGAAGAAAGACAAAGGTGACCTCAAGCTATATAAAGGCTCGTGGTTTTATGTCTCAAATGCTTTTGGTTTTTTACAAATGTTAATTTTCAAGGAGAAAACCAGCCTTTTAGACGCTGTAACAGAGCTCCTGAGCGTTTGCTCTCGGGAAAATAAGAATTAATGTTGCACGAGTTGCTTGGTTTAGGATCAGCTGGGAGGAAGGAACATCTTGCTGGCTGCGCAGTGTCTGCTACCACAGCATTTTTCTGTTCTAAGAGTGATTTGTCACGTCAGAGCTCCCAATTTTGAAGCAGGAATAGAGATTTTTTTCCCCTCCTTGTATTGTCTGGGTTTTGCTTTTTAGTGTCACGAGCCACGCAGGGCTCGGGTTTGGAGTTTGCAGTTTAAGTCACTTCAGCAGTTGCTCAGGAAAAGAAAGTTGTGAAATTAGTGAAGCCATGGGATTTAATGCCTAGAGTTGGATAACTGTGTTTGGTTTGTGTTTTTAACTTAAAATGAGAGGGTTTTGATAACGTGACAAGCTGGTCATATGCATCAGAGGCATGAGATTTTAATTTGAAATTTGTTGGGGTTTTTTTTTTTTCTGGTGGATTTTTTACAAGCAGACTCTCTCCACACTGACCATCAGGCACTCCGGCTGTCTCCAGCGGCTCTGGTAGTTAGAAATGACGTGTTTGGAACGACGTTGTTGGAGTTTGGAGGTGTTGGGGTGGGATTTTTTTTGGCTCAGGCAACGGAGATGGAGGTTTTGCCTGAGAAATCCTGGTCAGCCTTGCAGCTGATGTACCCCGTGCTGAATGTGATCCAAGATCTGAGCAACCTGGTCTAGTGGAAGGTGTTGCTGCCCGTGGCAGAGAGGTTGGAGTAGATGATCTTCAAGGCTGGAACAAGCCAAACCATTCTGTGATTCCACATGGGCAGCACCATCTGAAGTCGGTGCTCAGCAGCCTGGTGTGAGCAGCTCCTGGCAGAAAGTCAAACAGGGAGCAGAGCAGCTCTTGAGGGTGTTACCCAACATTATTCATCACCCAGTCCTACCTATGAATGACAATCCTCCAGTCTGATGGTTTTTAGAGTGAAGGCTTTCGTGGGTGGTGCTGATGTGTGGTGTCCATGCCTGGTGATGGGATGGGTCCATGGGAGAATGGGACCCAGACTCAGGGGAGAGCAGACTGGGATCTACCTCTGCTGCAGTGTTCTCTGCTGGGGCTGCAGGTGGAGTGATGGGACCACGGAGGGCTTCTCTACAGCACTCCTGTGGGACATCATGGAATGGTTTGGCTTGGAAGGGGTCTTTCAAGGTCATCTGGTCCAGCCCCCCTGCAGGGAGCAGGAACATCTGCAACTGGAGCAGGTTGCTCAGAGCCCCGGCCAACCTCCCCTGCAATGGTGCCAGGGATGGGGCATCGATCTTGAGCTCTGAGCTTCCAGTACTTGTAGCTTGGGGTTTTGCTTTGGTATCCGTTTCTTTTCCTGGAATGTGTTTCTTTTCCCTGGGTTGGAGGTTTCCTGATCTGGTTACAGCAAGAGGTGTAGACTGCACTGACTGTCTCCATGGAAAGACTCCAGTACCTCTTAATAGTGCATCTCAAAATCTTCTTGCCAGTAAATAACTGATCTTCAAAGGTGAGGTCTGACACGAGCATCCAGAAGGGATGCTGCAGCATTGGGCGAACCGTGAACTGCAGCACAGCTGAGACTCTTGAGACCCACTGGAAGGTGACCTGGAGAGACTAAACTAGGAACAGAGCGGAAGGGCAGCTTCTGCCGTCGCCTGCTGACGCGATCGCCTGCCTTAACCTATGTACTGCACTAAGGTGAGGTTTGCTTCTTCCCTTAAGCAAAGCACTTGGGAGAAGACCCCATGGAAACCTCTGCGTCTCCTCGCCGGGGAGCACAGGAGCAGCGTCCGGTCGTTACGCCGCTTGGAAGCGTCGCTGACGTTGGTTGGGTGTTGTGCGCGCGTAAGGGAATTACCGGGCTGAACGCCCGGGACGAGCCCTGCTCCTGGCTGGGAGGATGACAGCAGCTAATCCCCAGGAAGACGGGCAGCCCAGCCTCTCGTTGCTTCGCCCCGGGTGGTGTCAAGGCAGCGGTGTCTTGAAAAGCCTCTCGAGGGGCGCGGGCGAGGCGATAAGGCAGGAGCTGAGGGGATGGTGTTGGGACACACCACTGGGTATCGTGTCTGCGCAGAACCAGCTGGTTTGGAAATCCCTTCTCGCTTTTGCTAATGGAGAACCGACAGCAGCCCGGGAGAGAGCACGTCCAGGGTGCTTTGACACGTTCAGTCGGAGTGGAACTGGTTTCTGAGCAGTGTTAGCTGGCTTTTGGTGGGTGTTACGCTTTGTGCTTCTAGGGTGCTGTACATATTTCATGCCTTTCAGAAGTTCTTTCTACTTTTCTCTTTGTTTTTCCCCTTTTTTTCCCCCCCTGGACTCTGAAAGTTGAAAGAGGCCTTGGGCTTCTTCTCCTTTTGAATGTTGACCTTGATGCATAAAGTTGTCTGACTTTCTGCACTCCCTGCCAAGTGATATATGTGAGCATCTGGTAACAAGGAGGGGGCTGATCATTAGTTCTTCTGAGTTTCCATGACTAAGATCACGCGTGTGCTTCCAGGATCCCTTCCCAGTGTTGCTGTACTGGTGAAGCGTTCCCAGTCCAGACCCAGGGTGTAGGGCTGTAGGCAGAGCCTCCCCTGTGAGCAAAGCAAAGTGGGGAATGTGCTCTTCTGGGGGGCTGGTACATTCTGGTATTGCCCTTTTGGGGGTCCAGCATCTTCTGGTGTTGCTCAGTGTGTCTGAATTATGTGTCTGGTCTTTGAGGTCACCTCTGATCTGAAGCAACGGGGTCATCTTCTGCCTTCCTGGACGTCTCCGTAGGCTGCTGTACGGCATCAGTCTTGGTCGTGACATTAATACTGGCCTTAGGATGTTTTTAGGGTTCCCTCTTCTTCTGAGCATAAGCTGACCACCCTTCCCAACCCCTTGGGGCAGAGGCAGCTCCAGCACTGGTCTTTCTGTTCTTGGCATCTTGGCATCTTGCTCTGCTCTCGATGACGGGGCTGCTGTAGCTTTTCCTTGCCCAGAGACCAGAGCTGAGCTCAGCCTGGGCTTGGCACAGTCCACCCAATAGCTTTTTATGCCCTGTCTTCTCCTTTTCAGATTGCTCCAACACTGGAGCATCAAGATGTTTCCCAGCAGGTTAAAGCCCCCCAGTTTTACTCCTCGGTGGGTTTGGTCTTCTGTAGGACACTTGGAGGTCACTTCTGAGAGGTGGTATCCAAATCAACTGTGGGGTGAGCTGGGCAATGGGTTGTTGACCTACCGTGTGTCAACAGAGTGCAACCAGCTGAGTTCATGGTAAGAAGCAGAGTGATGCTTTAGAAACCCAGTTAACCCCAGTCTGGATAAATATTGACCTTGCCTGGTGCTGCTTTTGCACATTTGGCAGATCGTAGATCCCTGGGAGGAAGCTGAGGGTGAGGGGCCAGACAGCCCCTGGAGCCTCATCCATAATACAGCAGGTTTAATTTTTTAAATGAAAAAAACAGAGCTGCAGAGCTGTGGGCGAAGGTGCCACTCTGGGAGTGACCCTCTCGAGGGGCACGAGTCCCGTGGGCTGCTGCTACCAAAACACCATCATCTAAATGATGGTGTCGTTCCAAAACAGTCCGTCTTCTAAGGCTGTTTTGCTGGTAGTTTCTGGTTTTTGCTCCTTTCTGTTTGCCAGGGTTTCTTTTCTTTGTGTCAGGACTGTGAGCTGTAGCACAAGAGGCTGGTTCCTCATGCTGGTCACGTCTGCTCCATCTCAACCATCTCCACTCAGCTGGGGGAACCCCAGGTTGTTCTCTGCATGCATGAACAGCTAAGGAGGGCCAGAACCGAGGCTGACTGTGTCCCAGACCCAGCGTCTCCATCTCCTTTCGGCTGTTGGGGTGGGTAGTAAACCCACCAAGAGCGTTTCTCACCTTGGAGGCCATAAGAGTGCAGGATTCCAACGTCCTCTCCCTGTGAGATCCTCTGTCATTTGGTTTTTTCTTTCCCATTGCAATGCTACTCATCATGTGGGGGATTTTGGATTGCTATCATTGGTGTGGGTTTGTTGGTTGGTTGGTTTGTTTGGGTTTGGTTTTTTTTCTCATTGCAATGTTGCTAATTTCTCCTGTCCTGGATTTTATGTGTGGGCTTTTTTCAGGGTGAACGGGTAACGTTTGTAAATGGAAGTTTGCGGGTGTGCTGTGATTTCTGGCTACGGTGGATTTGTTCCCCACGGGCGTGGGGACATAGCCCGTGTTCTCCAGTGCAAGTGGTGGTTTAAAACATCCATCTGCTCCATCTGCCGTCGTGTTTACAGTTGCCCTTCGCAGTTCCTGGCAGCATCTTGTCTCCTCTGCTTTTTAGTTTATTATGGTTATGGTAAAATATCCTTTTCCTCTGGGGCTGTGTGGGAGCTTTTCCCAGTTTGGCTGATCCCGGGGGGTGTGGGAACAACGTGTCAAGACACCAGGATGATCCTGAGAGCTCCGCTGGGACCCAAGCAGTGGTTCCAGCTGGTCGCTGATGCTCTTGCTCCTCAGGAACTGGATTTTAGACAGGTCCTGCCCTTGGCCTGGCCCGGCCTTTGCAGGCGGTGTGACTGGCTGCGTCGCTGACCCCTTCCTAGCAGATTCCCTGTGTGCTATGGGGCAAAGAAAGGCTTCACGGCACTGAATTTGTAGCAAAACCTGGCCAGTGGAATATTTTTTTTGTATGGGTGTTGAATCTGAGCGACGTCCCTGTTTGTTTGTTTATCTGTCTGGGTTGATTTAGGAAGCCAGCCCCAGCTTTAGAAAAAGAAAACAATAATAATACAACAAACCAAACTGAACTATCCAGCGAGGATATATCTGATACTTTTTTCCTGGCAGAAGTTAAGCAGTTTCCATCCTTCTTCAGTTTCGAGCCTTCAGAAGGTTTGCGGGTCCTGCTTCACGTGTTGCTGCCTGTCCTGGTGCCGGGCTGTGCAGGCTCTGCACTTCTGCTCAGGTTTTGTGTCCTCATCACAGGCAAAGTATGACCTGGGCTGACATTTGGAGAAGTTGCAAAATTCTCTCTGTAAATGGTATTTTATTTTATTACTTTTTACTTATGCTGAGCCTGAAGCTACGTAGCTGTTCATCTCACCCAGAAAAGTAGGAAAATCCTCCCTGGCTGCAGGAGGGGGTGGTTTTCCTCATTTTCCTTCATGCTTCCCATTAACTGGGAATATGCAGAGTGCCTGGGTGAGGACCTCCCCCCCCACCACCCCAGTACATGTGCCACACCAGGGTGCACATTGGAGGTGTGTGAGACTTGGTGGTGATTCCCTGTCCTCCACTGCTGGACTTGTCGCCTGCTTCCCAGTACCAAAAGCTGGAGAAAAAGCTGCCGGCCAGTTCTGGTAGTGGAGGAGTTCTGCTGGTGTCAGTGTGCCTGTGATGGGTTTGCACGGACCATAAACCTGCCCCTTCCTGGATGTGACGTGGCAGGTTGGCATCAGCCGTGGTGGGTGCCCAGATGTGCTGGAGCAGGTTGTTTGCCCAGGGTTCACAGCTGGGGATGCCTGAGGTACATCTATAGATAGATAGATAGATGTAGGTATCTATATGTCTGTCTGTGCAGCCTCACTGCCAGGACATGGGGTGATACAGGAAGATCTGCCTCTTCTGTATCTCCATCCTGCAGTCCTGGGCTCTTGCTGGATGCTGCCAGAGTGTGGCCAGAGAAGGGCAATGGAGCGGGGGAAGGGTCAGGAGCACAAGTGTAGTGAGAAGCAGCTGAGGGACCTGGGCTTGTCCAGCCTGGAGCAAAGGAGGCTGAGGGGAGACCTTCTGGCTCTGACAGCTCCCTGACAGGAGGCTGGAGCCAGTGGGGGTCAGGCTCTGCTCCCAAGGAACAAGCGACACTTTAACTGGCTTTGACAAGCTTGTAGGACAGTAGAAAAGTGTTCTGTCTCTGCACCGGGCAGTAAGAACCTGTAAGCGAGCCACAAGCGAGCGCTTCCCCAGCGCTGCTCTGGCGCAAGAGCCCCTGCAGCCCGAGGTGAGGCAGCTGTGCGGCAGCTGGCCTGGGAACATCTGGCTGGTCCCAGGGCGTTCGGACCCGCACGGCATGAGACGCTGTGCTGACGGCTGCCGTGAGCAGCACCTCGCTGTCGCTGAGCCCGCGCGCTCGTCACATCAAAGCCGCAGGTGGCAAGGCTTGGCTCGCACACAACTCACACCTCTCCTTTCTTGTCTGGTGCTGCTGTGGCTTTTGCCCGCAGCCAGAGACCTAGTGGTGCAGTTGAGGTTCGTTTGCTGAGAAGATAATCATAGGGTTGTCTACCCGTCCCCCCAGCACCGCCTTGGCACCACTGACCCATGTCCCTCAGCACCACAGCTCCACGGCTTGGAAACCCCTCCAGGGATCACAGGGAATCCACCACTGCCCTGGGCAGCCTGGGACAGCCCTGAACAGCCCTGGAGGGGAAGGCGAGGCCAGGTTCCTTGGCAGCCCCGAGGCACGGCCGAGGACACAGCCAGGGAGCTGCGCGTCGCCGTGTTGGGGACGGGCTGCACGAGATAGCGTCGTGTGGAAAATCCAGATTCCTGAGTTCCTCCCAGCTCTTTTTTTTCCCCATAGTTTCCATTTCTGCAGCACATCCTGGTGTTTCTCCTCCAGGCACCATTAGCTCGGTTTTCGGCCGTTCCGCTGAGCGTGACACGGTGGGTTGGGAGGTTCCCAGGGAGCCCGCGCGCTGCCCGCTCGCTCGGTCTCTGCGGCGCGGTGACCCGGCGAGTGCAGCCTCTGCCTTCACAGAGCCATCGAAGGGAAGTAACTGGTCTGGGGGTCACGTAGCCCAGTACTCTGAATTTTCCTGGCGTTCTTCTGTGCCGCCTCTTGCTGCCTTCCCGCTGCAAGTTCAGAAGGGCAAGGAGGTGGGACAAGATATGCCCTGTGACAGGACAAGAGGTAATGGTCACAAGCTGAAACACAGGAAGTTCCACCACAACATGAGGAAAAACTTCTTCAGTGTGAGGGTGGCAGAGCCTGGCCCAGGCTGCACAGAGAAGTTGTGGAGTCTCCTTCTCTGGAGAGATTCCCAGCCCATCTGGATCTGTTCCTGTGTGGCCTGCCCTTGGTGACCCTGCTGTGGCAGGGGGGTTGGACTCAATGATCTCCAGAGGTCCCTTCCAACCCCTACCAATCTATGAGTCTATGAGATGGCACAGCCAGCAGACACGGTTGGGCTGCTGTAGACATTCCTTCTGGAAGGAGCCGTTCGTGAAGTGCCATGGGAGGGATTTTTCTCCTCGTGCCGCTGGTTTCAGCGGGTGCCAGGGTCGTGGGGGTGTGCACTGGGTGCCTCAGCTTCCAGAGGAGACAGTTCCTGTGGCTGAGCTCAGGCAGCCAGGGGAAGCCAAGCCAGGAGGGGACCAAACAGCAGCAGAACTTCAAATTTTGGCAAGGAATTACATTTAGCTGGAAACATCTTGCAACCCGGGTGCCATGTGCCGAGCGGTACCTGGGCACTCCCAGCTCGCCGGAGGTCGCGGAGCCATTCCCCATTCCATCCTCCCCACGGCCCCGTGCTGCGTCCCGTTGGCTTCCGACGGGTCCCGCTTTGCCCCGTGTTCCTGGCGGGCCGCGGCACTTTGCGGAAGGGGCCCTGCCTCGCGGCGACTGGTTCTCATCACCGTGCCCTGCGACGGAGCGAGCCTCTTCGCAGCCCTTCGTCCCGTCCCTGCGAGGACACGGTCTCTTCCGAAAATTGCGCTGGAGCTGATTAATTAGGTGGCAGAGTGTAATGTATCGGAACAGATTCGTTTGATGGCATGAAACCGGCAGCCACCGTCTCCCACCTACAGCAATCGGCCTCAAAACCTTCACCGGCTGCGTAGGGGGCTCGGCACAAGCCCCCTTTTAAGCCCCCTTTTAAGCCCCTGTTTACATCCACGGTTGTGAACGGTCCGAGGTGCCGGCTCCCCAGCCAGGAGGTGGGATTTGCTCGCTTCTTGGTTTTCTGGCTTTGTCATTGAAGCCTCGAGCGCGGGAACTATTTTCGATGCGTAATCGTTTGAGCTTATTTCCCAGTTGCTGTAGTGGGTTTTGTTTCGTCCTATCAGTCACGTTACCTCGCAGATGTTACGTGTACAGCGGACTTGTTTTTCTTTTCACGGTGGTGTGGTTGGAGTGGGACTGCTTGATTCCCTCCTCCTGGTTCCTGCCCTTCCGCTTTTCTCCTTCCAGTGAAACGTCACAAAAAATGAATCGTAGCTGGAGGCCAATTTTAACATCCAGACCTAGAAAAGAGGACTTCAACCCCCTCGTGCTGAAAGGGGCAATGTGCTCTAACAGGAAGCCTGCGTTTTGTCGACGAGTTTTATAAAACTTCATCTATCCTGATAGTTTGTAGCAAAAAGATTCTTTAAATGATGAAGGGTTTTGTTTGAAGATTTCCATAAAAAAGAAAAAGGGTAGGAGTGGGTGTCTGAGAGCAAGGGCAGAATTAAGTTCATCACTTCAATGTCCGACAGATGTTCTCCTGTAACTTTCTCTTGTAGGGATCATGTCAGTGAGTGAATCCAAACTCATTCGTTGCTGTAATGAGCCCCACCTTGCACAGTGGCTTACATAGAACTTCAAAAGATAGAAGGACAAGTACCAGAGAACACAAAAAAGCCCGAAATTCGGGCACTGCAGACGTATTCTCAACGGGAAGCTTCCAAGCAGGATCTGGTTCTGTCTCTTGTGCTGGTTGGTTGCTTCTTGCAAGAAGAGGTGGCTTTATCAGCTTCGAGTGTATGTTTGCTTTGGAGAGGGGGTTCAAAAAAGAGGTGACCGTTCACTCGAGCAGCTCTTCTCAGCTGTCTCAGATGTTGGGGCTTCAGTGCTCCCATCTCATAAGAAACGTCTGAGAGTGTTTCACGTCGAAGCTGTGGGGTAGAAGAGAAGCACAGCCAGCGGAGAGCGGGCCAGCAGCATCCTCTGGGAGTGGTCTCTCCACCTCATTATGGTTCATGTTCTATAGGTTGTGGATGCCAGATGAGGTCAGTGTTTCTGTCATGACTAACAGAACATGCCAGATAGCCTTAAAAACATTTTCAAGCACAGTGAAAGGAAACTTTCTCCTGAGGTGGAGGCCCCGAGGGTGGTTGAAGGCGCGAGCCTTCACAGGCTGGAGAGCACCCAGTTCTTCACCTGGAGCACTGCGTCCGGTTCTGGAGCCCTTATTACAGTAAGGATATGGATGTGCTGGAACGTATCCAGAGAAGGGCCACCAGGATGATCAGAGGGCTGGAGACCCTCTCCTATAGGGACAGACTGAGAGAGTTGGGGTTGTTCAGTTTGGAGAAGAGAAGGCTCTGGGGAGACCTTATTGTGGCCTTCCAGTATCTGAAGGGGGCCTACAAGAAAGCTGGGGAG
>WTSP01019859.1:30460-45070 GCA_025331215.1 Actenoides lindsayi
CCATTGCAGGGGAGGTTGGCCGGGGCTCTGAGCACCCTGCTCTAGTTGCAGATGGCCCTGCTCCCTGCAGGGGGTTGCACTAAATGACCCTTATTGGTCCCTTCCCACCCAAACCAGTATGGGACTCTATGAGAAATAGAAGCCCAAAGTCAGTGGACTAACAAGGGCTTTTCTCATCATCACGCTGTACTTCTCTGTCTTGTGCTCCTTTCCCACGTTTCCTCCATGGAGCCGAGTCGCTCCAGCCACACACATGCTCCCCCGGTTTGGTGTCACCTTCTAAATTAAGGGGTCTGACCCCATAGGGTGCTGGGAAGGGAGAGGATTGCCGGAGTGCCAGGTCGCTTTCCTGGTGACATGAGCAAGGCGAGTTACGCTGGTGAGCAGTTACTCAGCGCTCGGTTTGACGGGGTAGAGCCGTGCTTAACAAGGGCGAGCTGTCAGCAGAGAGGTTGGCCTCGTAACCACCATGAAATCAATCAATTCACAGAAGAGCTTTCTGGTGTTTGGTTTAGAGCTACATGAAGGAATCTTACTTTTTGGAGAGGGGCAACGAATCTTTAGAAATACAAATACCTAAAGGGGTGTCACGGGGCTGGTAACACCGTTGTCTTCACGCAAAGGGAGAGTTGATCGAATCTTTGATCTCTGAAGTGCCCCCAGAAGATAAAAGTGGACAAACTATAAATTCCCAGAAGGAAGGAGATGTGCTTTCCACTTGAGGCCTCGCTAATATCGGTCTGGAATTAATTTGATGAACTTTCAAGTCCTTTCACACATGCAGTGAAAGACCAAAGCGATCCAAGCGTGGAAGCCGTGGCTGGAGGGCGGCTGCTCGGGCCCCTTCCGCGGCTGCTTGAGTCCCGCTCGTCTTGGTACCAGCGACGGGATGGCTTTGGTGAGCTATAACCCTCAGGGGTAACACGGTGCCTTTCCTGCCTGCTTGCTTTTCTTTTAGGAAAATTTGCTGGCCTTTTGCTGTGCAGAAGGCGGTTTTGAGACAGGTCCGAGCCGTTCCCGTGGGGAAGGCGATGGAGCCGCAGGGGTGGGATGCGGGAGGCCACAAGCACCGACGCTGCTTCGGTGCCTCTTTTGCTGCTCGCAGGAAAACCCCGAGAACGCTCGCGTGCGACCGCGCAGAGCTGCCGGCCGGATCCTGTCGCGTCCAACCGTGACTCCAGAGCTTCAAGGGCTCCTCCCCGGAGGGCTCCAGTCCAGTCCTCCCCCCCGACTTGTGCTGGTTTATGGTCGTGTTTGGTTGTGTTTCTCCACGCACGGTGCCCTGGAACCGATTAACCCGGCCGAGGTCACGTCCCGGGCCGTGGTGCCTGCCCGGCTCCGCTCTTGGCTGCCTGGCTGTCCAGCCTTGCTCTGCCTGGGTCACCCCGCCACGGGCAGATGGCTTTAATGGGTGGCTGATGGCCCAGTCCTGAGGAGCACGGATCATCTTTCACGCCAGCTTCCTGTCCCCGCCACCAAAACCAACGTTTGCGCAGCTTTTAAGAGGCAGATTATTCCCTTGGCGGCTCCGTTTCACGCCGTTCCTCGCGCTCCACCTTCCCAGCTCCACCTGCCACCTCCTGCCCTTCAGCCCGCTCAAAACCCGACCCTCTCCGACACCCCTCGTCCGTTTAGTCTCCTTTCCCCCTCCTTCCTTTTTAGCCCTGGTGTGTTTATGCTGCCGTGGAACCGCCGTTGCTCCCAGATTAACAAATCATCCCGGAGCTGGTAATTAGCAACAGTTGTGCTAAAAGGAACCATCAAGAATGTTAAATTAGTCCACTTTTAAATAAACTGTGTATGAAATGTTAGATCTCTATTCCCAGAGCACCAGTAAAAACGCTGCTGGCTCTTTGCTAACAAAGCCAAAATATGGGAGTAGCATGGTTGTAACTACAGAGACAATTCCGTGCTCTGGAGGTTATAAATAATGACAGAGCATTTACAAAGCAGATGTCAATAGGACTCTCTAAAAAACATTGTTTTTTAAAAAAAAGAAAAACAACAAAACCCAAAAAACAACACGACCCAGCAAACTAGTTTCTTTTTCTCCCGCTTTCATCTCTGTTCCCAGTTAGATCCCTGCCGGGCTGCTTTCCTGGTTTGTTTGGTTTTTGCTTTTTGGTTTGGGGCTGGGTGGGGTTTTTTTTATGTGTGTGTGTTGGGTTTGGGGTTTTTTGGTTTTTTTCTTTTATTATTTTCTCCCTTCCTAGATTTTTTTCATATTGAGCTCGGTGAGAAACACAAGTGATTGTTATCCGTTCTTTGATTCGGAGCATGGCAGCTGGGAAGAGGCTGAGCAGATGGCTGTCCTTAAGCTGACAACAGTTTGGTTCCTACTACTTTGGCAGCCCTTGCTGCCGAGGAAAGTCCTCGAGGAGCGCTCGCGGGTTCCGGCCCCACGAACAGCTTCTCGGGGAAAAGAAAACGAAATCTGGGGGAGAGCAGAAGCTCGTCTCCATCCCTCCTTCCACCTGGAGCTTTGGAGGTGATGTGCTGACTGCACGGGTCCAGCGTTTCACCCCCATTAGGGTTTGCTGGGTGGGTTTTGGGTGGGTTAAGCAGGTAGATGGCAGAGCCGGGCTGGGGTTCCCTGGTTGCCTCCAGCCTCCCAGGCAGCCCCTGGTCCTGCAGGTGCCGGGTCTCCGCCGTCCCCCCTCCCAGCCCGTCGGCACTGATGATGCGATGCGGCTGGGTTGGGTTTTTTTGTTTGTTTGTTTGCTTTTATTCTTTTAATACCCAGATCACAATAGTGACTCTTCCTGCCGGCTTCCTCTCCTCTGGAAAGGGCAGGTTCATCCCCCTGCCTCCAGAACAATGGGTCCCTTTGTGTCGGCCCCGTCCAATTCCCCAAAGCCGAGGCCTTCCCAGAAACGCAGATGCACGTGGGGTGATAGAGCCTCATTGTGCTCCGAAACCATGGTGATGAGCACTCCCTAAATACAGAACGTTTCCTGGACGCTGGAGCGCGGGAGACCGGCCCAAAAAGGAAGGCTCACCACAAAGTGCTCAGGCTTACTCATTTCCCACCCTGGATTTCTCTCCCATTTCCCCCAGAATGGGAGAAGAGGGGAATTAAGGTGGCGTTTGGATCTTTGTGGACATTCACCATCCCTTTCCTGTCAGGATTTGTTGTTACTGCAGTAGAAATTAAGCCCACGGCTCATTCACAGACCCTTACCGACGGGTGATGCCTGTGCTTGTGATACCTGCGTAAGGTCTGACACCTCAGGCACTTCTCAGCCATGAAGGTGGGGTGATAAATATAGAGGTAACTTGCTTCAGCCCACGGTCCTGCCTCTGCGCTCGTTTCTAACCGACGATTCCACTGTGACTGCTCCAGAGAGGCTTCACAACTGGGTAAAAACCCCAGAATATGATGTTCAGGTCCTGGTTTCAGCTCTGTCACTGCGCTGTAGGTCAATACCACGTCGCTTCTGGAAACAAGCAAAGGTGCAGGTGACACTAAAGGGGGTGATCTTCCTCTAGGTATAACTTCTAAGGGAATACATTTTTAGACCGCTGAGCCATTTTCAGCGTATCTGTGGTTCAAACTACTCTGAATTCATTTCTTCTAATACTGCAGTTGTTTTGGGGTTGCATCCTCTGCAGTGTCCATTGAGGATCTTTGCTGAAGCCTGTCTTGGGAAGCCGTGGGCGGTTGGTTGTCATGTTTCGTTCCCACAGTATCAGAGGCTCTATTGTCTGTCTGTCTTGCTGCGGTAGATACCCAAGCAAGCTATAATTTGAGGGAAGCTCCACGTAGCCCGAGCGTGCTGGGAAAGCATCAGTAGCAAGAAGGGACGAGGGTCTGAAAGCTGGTGGAGCCCAGAATTCTTCGCTGAACTCTGGTACATTGCCATCCCAATTGGATCTTAAATATTCAAAGCAGCTAACTTGCTGGGAGAGGTGCAAGGCGAATTGCGTGGTGGCCACGATGGGGAATTGTTCCAGGTCACAGTGGTTGATGTGTTCTGATCCACACACAGCCTCTGTTTACCTCCTGTCTTCTTCACCAGCCCTTCCAGTTGTGATCTGGGTTGTTCCAGAAGAAACCCTGCTTTATTATCCTTACTATTTCTGAAGCCAGGGTTAGGAGCTGTTGATTCGTTCCATCCCCCAGAGCTGCTTTGGGGTGTGTTTGTCCTTCCCTGGTACCGCCCGTCTGGTTCTGATCAGGTGGTGAGGCGGCTGCTGGAAGATTTTGAGATGCTGAGGATGTTCAGGAGGCTAAGAAGGAATTCCGTGGTGGGAATCCCACCTCAGCTGCGTTTTCAGATACTTGTGCTGATGCCAGTTTAGGGGGGGATTTCAGAGCTGTGCTGATGGATCCTCAGTGTGTAGCCTACGGTGTGTGCTTTGGCAGGCTGCGCTGGAACCAGACTTGGAGGCTTTTTTTTTTCTTTTTTTGTTGGGTTTTTTGTTTGTTTTTTTTTTTTACAGCTGCATGTTAAACAGGGACCAACGTTATTCGAAGTGACTGGTGATTCTGTATGAATTGCGCTTCTGAAAGCCGGGGCTTTTCAGAGCGCCTCGGGTCAAATACTGAAGTTGAGGAATCTCAGATAGTTTCTTCTGTTACAAAACACGGCCAGGGCTAACGAGAGGAGAACAGATGTTCCAGCCAGGCAGGAATGCGATTGCATCTGAACTCTGTGTGCATCTGAACTATGGATGCCACGCACCGAGCGCTGGAAATGCTGAACTCGACGAGTAGCTGGTGATTCCGTTCCCACAGTATCAGAGGCTCTATTGTCTGTCTGTCTTGCTGAAGAATTTGCAGCTGAGCTTTGATTTCTGTGCATAAACTGGCTCCGCAGGCCGCGTCCGCGCAGTATTTTGCAGGCAGACGCCGGGTTGCTTAGCACGTGCTCCAATCCCTTCTGCTCACAGATCAGCTCTGGCATCAAAGCTGAGGAGCACGCACACCTTCCCAACAGCCAGGTCTGGCAGCCCAGGCTCAGGGTCCTGCTGCAGCACCCATGGGTGACCTGCCTTCTGCACATCTCGGGCTAGAGAGGCTTCTTTTTCTGTTGAGGGGAGGCTGGGGTGGGACTGAGTAGCCAAAGCCAGAGCTGCTGTGCTGGTGGTGGGAACTGGGACATTGTCTTTGGTGGTTGGAATGTCTCCTTCTCTGGAGACATTTAAAAGCCTCCTGGACGCGTTCCTGTGTGACCTGCTCTAGGTGATCCTGCTCTAGCAGGGGGGTTGGCCTAGATGATCTTTCGAGGTCCCTTCCAACCCCGAACCTTCTGTGATTCTGTGGTCTTCAGTTGTGGCCTCATGACAAATCCCCATGGTTATTGTGGACCCAGCTTCATTAACCATAAGAAAAATTGCCCGGAGCTGAAGAATGCTGCTGGGAAGCTCTCTGGGGAAGAAGCTGTGAAGGAGGCAGAGCAGTCCCAGGTTTTCATTAGGGCTTTGGTGGCCGTGATGTGTTGAGATGTTTTTGGGTTTGTAACCGATCTCGCTGACACGAGCCGGGGTTGGTGCAGTCCGTTAAGCTGTTTGAAGTGCTGTCAATGGATAACCTCAAGAGCTGGCCAAGCCAGGCAACGCTTGGCTGTGTCATGACTTGGCTTCGGCTTCCCAGAGAGTGGTGGGGTCACTCTTGGCTTTCCATCAGACCGCTTCTCAGATACATAGAGCTCTGAGTACACATCTGTGGCCACAGATACACCTTTGGCCGCGGGTCCCACCGTGCAATTAACCCATCGGGTTCCAGACAGCTGTTCAACGCTGCGGAGGGTTTCCATCCAGTCAGGCAGAATTACATACGGGAGGAAGGAAAACATGTCAAGTTCTGCAGGGATGAGATTTCCTCCCACCTGCCCTCGATTCCTTGCGGACGGCTGCGGTGGGGACGAGCATGTTTAAAACATCCAGCGATTTCAGCGAGCTTTTGGTACGCTCGGTTAAAACCTTGCTGCAGCGCCACTTGGGAATCGTTTCTACTGGAATTCATGACATATGTTAGTTGTTTATCTTAGTGGGATATGACTTAAAAATGTCAGAATGTTTTGTGTTAAGCAACAACCGAATAAAACAAACAAAATAAAAACACAGCTGTAATACTACGCTTTAAATCGTCGAATTCAAATATGTGGTATTGATAAAGTAAGCAATAGGGTGCAGTGGCGTATAGAAAATAAGCCTTGCAAGCCAAAAAAAAGCCTTGAGATACTCCCAACTAGAACGAGGAACGTCGTTTGTCGGCTCCGCTGTAAAGAGCCAGCCCTTGGAATCCACCCTAAGTGCCCGGAGGAGAACAAAAGGCACCTCAGATTCTTCTTCCGTAGCCAGCGAGAGCGCGGAAAGCGAAATATGGTGGCCACAGGTTCTGGTGTGAACCCCAGGAACTTGGCTGGGACTGATTATGTGGGAGCGGAGTTAAGAAGGGTGGAGATTTATGTTCGATTGGGTTTTTATGTTTTGGAAGAGGCAGCGCGAGAGCAGTTTGCCAGCAGCAGTGGCTCTGCAGTTAATTGGGAGCAGGGTTTGCCTTTGTTGGTGAACACACTTGCACTGTGGTGCACTTGCACCTACTCAGTGGAGACTGGGTTTGGTTTTTCAAGAGCCTTCATGGTGTCAGTAGTCTGTCCTGGTGCCTTGCCACCGATCCCCAACTGGATCTGGATGGGATCTAGGAGATCAATCAACTTGGTGGCTCCTCATGCTGCATAAAATGATGGGTGTTCCTGGTGCAGTGAGTAAGGATGCCTCTGCCTTCCTTGAGAAAGCAGGGAGGAGTGATTTTCAGCAGAGCTCTGTCTGTTGCAGAAGTGAAGTGGAGGCTGTGGAGTAACATAGGGTGGAGGGGACCCTGGGAGGTGACTGTGTGCTGCCCTCTTCCCCAGAGCGGCACCAACATCATGACAGAGGTGACAGACTTCTAAAGGATGGGTGCTGTTCCAGCCTGGTTCTTCTGCAGCCCTGCATCCACATCGTTCCTCATGCCAGAAAGCCCTTAGGAGATAGGCAGGGCTGGTAGGTCTCTACGTGCTCCAGCACAGGTCCCATGAAAGAGCAGCTGATGTCCTATGAGTTGCACCATCCTTTTTAAGGTGGAAAAACCTCATAAATTCATGAGAGCAGTTGCACTCATCCTGCTTCTTCCGTCCTCTTCAGCTGGGGCAGGGGGTGGTTGCCCAGCAAGGCACCTTTACCTGGACCAGTGAAACAGGTTGTCAACTGATGGTCTCTTAGGTCTGTCTCTTTTGCCTGCACTTCAGTTCTGATCACTTTGAGCTGCAGTAACTAAAGATTTTTTTTTTTTGCCTTTAATATGATCAAAGATCAGTATAAAGCCCATCACAACCTACTGTTGCTGTTGGCCAGTATCTCTGTATGTTTGCATTTAACTGTCCTGTTCCTTACGAGCTTGACCAATTTATTCCCTGATGTGAAGAGTTCTGGTTTTTAATCATCAAACCAGGCAAAAATCTCTCTGGGTATTGTCGGGAGAAAAAAACAACCAAAACAACTTTGACAACAACAGAAAAAATCCTGTTACGTGATGAGATCTTACACGGTCTGAAGCTGTCTGAGGAAGAAAGACTGTGGCTCTCTGGCATCGTGTCACGCCAGGGACTCGAGCGGTGGGGCAGGGATGAGCTGTGACTTCTGCCCGTTTGTTTTCAGACCGATAGGCTTGAACTGGGGTCTGGTGTAGGGGATCAGAGGAATGGGGAGGGAGCAGGCTACTGATCCATGGAGCTCCCGGAGCAGCATCTGATCATCTGGATGACACATGGGTGTAGGCTTGTCCTTTGACGGATTGCTCAGAGGAGAAGAGCAGTGAGGCAGCAGAAGGCCGCTCTCATACCTAACTCACCACAAGAAAAAGGGTTCTCAGCCTTTGGTGTGGATGCACAAGCTCTCCTCGGACCCCCTGGCCAAGCAGCGTAGCCTCCCAGAAGTGTCGGGGGAGACCTCAGTGCAGGCTGCATCCCCTGGAGACATGGGGGGGGGGGAAGTCTGTAAAAGAGATGAAGAATAGCCTCAAAAAATGGGCATAGCCAAGGGAGTGCCTCAAAAGAGTATGAGCTGCAAACTCTTCTTGATCTCTCGGGCTGGAGGAGACTGGCTTTGGGGTGGAGCATCAGAAGTGTCAGCTACAAACTGGCTCTGGGCTTGCCCACTTAACAGCCTATAACTCCAGGATGTGACAGGGCTACCACTAGGCAAAGACTGCTGCAATTTCAGGGCCTGTGTTTCTGCTGTGCCCAGAGTTTCGGGACAGGGAAGGTAGAGCCGCGGGCTGGGGTGTCCTCCAGGTCTGACTCTGGGTGCTCCTGGGGAAGGACGATGCTGCTGGAGGAAGGAAAAGGAGGGAGCGCTCGTTGATGGGATGCTGTCATGGAGCATCTCGATTTCAGATCTAACCAGAAAAAAAGACAATTAAGGGTGGACCACGTCGACAGATGGATTTTGAAGAGTTTGAAACAAATGGCAACAAAAGCAGAGAGAGAAGCGCCAGTGGCGGTTGAGGACAAACTGGGTGGCCTTGGGCTCTGCCTGGCACACTGGAATCTCCAGCAGCACTGCTTCATCCTTCCCCCACTTTGTCCAGTGAGCTCCCCCCCCCTCCCTGTTGTGTAATATCCTCGCTATATTCTGATTTATTCGAAGTGAGTACTAGCCTTATACTGGGGACATCGCAGCCCTACCTCAGATCCAGCCACCCTGCCTGTATCTTGTGGGCAGCATCTTTCCTCTACACTTAGCAGAAGACCTCCCTTCCTCATCCCACTCCCCGAAAAAACACTCCTGGCAAAGCACGCCAGAAGTTTCTGAGCAGTGCACGATGTGTTTTATTTCTGGGATGCTTTCCTAGAGCTGTAATTTATTCTCTGAGTATTCCAGAGGAATAACACCAGCGCTGCTCTTCGAGATCCATTGCCTTTTTCTCTGGGTTTGGTGGAGAAGCAGTTGCTTTTTCAGGGAAAGGAAAAAATTAATCTTGTTTCAGTATTTGTACCACTGACTGATATTCCAGTAGGGTCCAAGAAGCTTTCATCTGGATAGACCAAATTTCCTGAAAATGTTGAAAACATATTGGTTCCAAACCTCCCCCAAACCCACGTGTTCTAGATTAAGCATGTGTTTGGGAGCTAACAGCCTTCTTTCCCCAGCTCCACCGTAGTCTGGCATTAATAACAGCGCACTTAAAAATATCTGAAGAGTTTTGCATATCTCATACCCATGTGAACGGAGGAAATATCATTATGCCAGTTCTGTAAATGAAACAACCAGGTTTCGGGGGGGTTGACTAAAGTGGAGGGTTTAGATCTTATTCGTCGGGACAACTTTGGTATCGGAGGAGGCAGTGGATTCTTCATGGCTTGAAATCTCAAGGAAGACTTGAGCTTTCCTTTCCACCTTTAGTATGGGTCAAATAGAGATCGTGGGATTGGTGGGAGGCTTAATGGGTAGGATTTCTTTACATACTTATCATCATAGTGGTTCCTTCTGGTCTCAGTGCCTGTGCAAGTTGACAGGACTGGTTAATTCCCAGGCGTGGGTCAGGGACAGTAACATTTTAATAGCTGCTTTGCCCCATTTCTTTCAGGAAGCCCCAAGTGGCAGAGAACTTCCTTCCCGGAGAGATGGAAGCTTTCTCAGGCGGAGGGCACTCGGTGGTCAGAGCTTTCTGGGAGAGATGGAAACCACTCTGTGTGGTTGGGTTGGATGGTCAGCGGGACTCGAGTCCTGGGACACTCACCTGCTGTACTACAGAGCCTGACTGTCCCGCTCGGCTTCTCTTTCTTCTCCATGAATAACTGTATTGCAAGTAATGTCCAGGAGTTCATTTCAGATTCTGTGGGCTGCCTATTCTCCAGAAGCTGGTGGATTTGGGCAGCAGTCAGAGCTTTGTCTGAGATTTAGCAAGTGGCCTCTTTGTGAAACCAGATGGTTAGCAGGGTTCGGGAGAATGCTTCACACAAATTTCCATAGCTGTTGAGAACAGTGATCATTAAACCTGCTATTCTTCTTCCAACTGCAGCCAGAAGCTCATACTTCAAAGAAAAAGCTGCTTTTTTTGTTTGTTGTTCGGGGTTTTTTTTAGTGCACAAAGACAATATAGTTTGGGAATTGTGCATATTGCACAAGCCACATAGAGCTCCCCGCTTCTCTTTTCGCCTTCAAAATCAGATGCTCCTCTTGAAAGCAGCCGTGGACTTCATCATTTCAGGTCACTTTATCCTTGTTTTCTGAATGAGTGATGAGAAGCAGTGTGGAAGACACTAACATCTGATTAATCCTCCAGATTTTGTCTCTGGTTCTGTTTGTAGCCCGGGATGAGGATCGCTTCTCGGTACCTCCATCTTCTCATCTCTGGGGGTCAGAGCGGTGACAGCGACGTGGAGATGACTCCGTTGTGTTATCTGCTGGAACGTGGTAGTGGTGCCCGTTGACTTAGTTCTGCTCTTGGCCACTGAGAATTTGGGAAGGTTCAGCAGCCCTCCCAGATACCTGCCCTTTGGTTTCGATACCGGTCAACCTTTTGTAGGTTTTTATATAAAATAAGCATAATTACAAAGATCTGTTCCCACCAATAAACCCAGTTTGAACTGTTTTGGAGGAATTTAAAGTATTTCTTGTTAATCCACACACACAACTAATAAGTGAACGCAGGGGTTTTGGTTTTTTTTAATATACTATTTATATCGGCATATGTCCTAGAGAAGTTTTTGATATTTTTGTATTTATAGTAAATCCCAGCAGCGTGTAGCGTGCAAGAAAGAAAAAATCAAGGGGGAAAAAGTAAACTCTATCAATCTTTATAAGAGAAAACATGTCATATATAATATCCTCGAGTTGCATCACCATCTGGTTGGGGTTTTTTTCTGAAGCCCTTGGAAATGAGCCAGCAGATGCTGGGACTGCAGGAGCTGGGGGCTAGAACCTGCTCCCTGAAGCACAGCTAGATGTCTTCTGCTGCTTGCTGGGCCACAGCTGTGGTTTACACCACAAAAAAAAAAACAACCAAACAACAAACCCTCATCTATTGCAAATATTTTCTTCAGCTGAAGTGAGAAGCTGGCAACTGAACTGAGTCATCGCTAAAACCCGTGGCCATAGTGCTTCTGCTAGAAGTGACTTGGCATTGCTTGGAGCCTTCCCCTGGCAGGTGCCCAGCTGGATGGCTCTGCGGGCAGAAGGCTTCCAGGGTGGCTATTCTCTTTGGCTTGGGTTTGGTTTTTTTTGTTACTGTTCCGAGCTGACTTTTCCTCCTCTTACCTTTCCCTCAAAGTTCACTGCTCTTGCTGGTTGTATATTCCCTTCTTTTCCGTTACCAGTCCGTTTTAATTTTCCCAACAGATGTGGAAACTGAGCTTTTGGAGAAGTCTAGGTCTCGAGCGCTGTTCCAAAGCCTGGGTCTTCACCAGCCCAGCACGCAGCCTTGCTGCTCCAACAGCTTTGCTGGGGAAATCCCATCCTGCGATGAAGAGCTCGTCTGGCAGATGGTGGAGCTGGCTCGAGCGGTTACAGCAGGAGTCGGTGGGTTTTTCCTACAGGGAATCCAGTGCAAGAGATGGTGAAGTTTGGAAGTAGGTTAGGTAGCTAACTTCAACCATTCAAGTCAGGCCAGCAGCCTGCTTCAGAGCTTGGTAGCTGTGGCGTTAAGTAGTTAGGCAAAAAAATTACCTCACCACTTTCCAAAGGGACTGATGAACTTCTGAGAGACTTTTTTAAGCAGCGACCCATGACACTCGAGCCAGAAGACCCTCTCCAAACCTGTGCTTCTCCTTTAGGAGGTTAGAAGAAGCCTTCTCATTCCCAGCTCAATGGTCTTGGGGAGCAATTTGAACACGTGAGGAGGTGCTAGCACTGTCCTTTAAGCCCTAACAGGTCTTCTCCCTCCGTCTCCATCACTGTAGCCTTTCCCAGTGGTGCTCTCATCCCTTTCCCAGCTTTGACAGCCAACCAGGCGAGCTCTGCTTGACCACTTGACCTTCCCAGGAGCCCTTCTGTGATTCATCTTTCTGCACGTAGGTGATCAGGATGGACTGCATTACTCCTGGGGTTTTCACCCCCACCCTCTGAGTGGCACCGTGGCTGCTGGAGGTGTTTCCACCCATCCCTTTTACCATTGCGTTTCTGCCTTTCCTGGCTGCGCGTGCGGACGTGCTCCTCCTCAGCTCCATCGGAGAGCTCCGCCACCCAGCAAAGTTTATTATTCCCTAGGTATATAGAAGTTATAGGAGTAGGCATTTTGTCTGACCGAATCTCATTCCAAGCTTCTTATCTTTCAAAACCATCCAGCCTGTCTGCTCTAATAGCCTGGTCCTCTCTGATATCCTGGTCCTCTCTGATATCCTGGTCCTCTTCCACATTAACAGCTCTTGTCAACCTTCCTTCCTCCGCAAAAGCAAAGGTAAAATGAGAGGTTGCTTAGAGCTGACAGCTCCTTCGAGGAGGCCTTCAGAGCATAAGCATAAAATCAATTTCAGATGAAAGACAGGAAATGTAGAAGGAGATGGACATCCCCAGGTCTGGTTTGACCTCAAACACGAGCAGAGAAGGTGCAGAAAGGAACCAGGAGATAGGTGGGATTGGTGGGAAGACGTACAAAAGTGGAGCACAAGCACATCTGGAGAAAAATAGCCCTGCTTGGGTAGCTGGTGTGTTTCATACCAGCACTCCAGACCACAGGCTTCATCTCTAGGACATTCCTAACAGATACTCGGAGGAATTCAGGAGAAACCTCAGATGTGATGCTAGAAAAGGCCAGGTAAAGCAAACCTGAGGTTACTTTTATAAAGTTGGGAAGGCAAGTGGTGACTGGTCAGGTTGCTCAGATCCCACTGGGACTGGAACAAATCCTCAGGTGTGCTGTGGAGCAGCCCCTGACAGCAGCGAGGAGAGCAGTGGAAAATCTTCACGTCAAACCAGTTTCCTTCTATAAGAAGATGGCAGGTCTGGTGGGCTCTGGAGCAGCAGTAGGTGTCCTATAGCTTGGGGTTTTACAAGGCTTTGAATACTGGAGAGGAGCATTGTGGATGTGCCTGTAATTTGAATCTTAGAGTGAACAAAAAAGTGTTTTCTCACAGACCTTCCTTGGAATCGAGTCATCTGCTGGTCTCCATGAAACTACATTAAGTAAATGTGTGGGTAGTGTGAAAGGCTTTGAGGCTGGGAGCCTCTCTGCAGGAGGAGCAGGATGGTGAGGTGAGATGAACGGTGCAGGAGAAGACTCTAGGAAAGACTTCTGCTTGCCTAACGAGAGGTAGGTATTTAACCTGCTCCACCAATTAACAGATAACCAGCGGGTCATGCGTGTCCAACCACTGCAGCATTTAACAGGCTTTTTGGCTTAAATGTTGGGGAGTGGCCTCAGCGAAACACGGCAGAAAGGGTGGGCAGAAGCATAAAGTGTTGGGACAAGGTGTATCACGTGAGGATTTCAAGCCTTGTGCCTCAGCACCTCTGACTACCTTTCAGAAGAGCTGGTGAGTTTACCATTTCTGAGCAAAACCGAGGAACATTCTGTCTCCTGGTGCACGGGATGAACCTTATACAATGAAATTACCCCCTCCCCTCTGCTCCTACTGGAAGGGGAACAGATGCAAACCCCAGAGACTCAGAAGCTCCCAAGGCTAATAACGTTGGTTTGGTTTTTTTCCTCGTTTTTGGGTTTGGTTTTTTTTTTTTTTCATGTCAGAAGTACTTTTTTGTGTGTGTTTGTCGAAAGATTCACTTGCAGAGCCGTAACATCTCTCTCTGCCGTGCCTGGAACAGATGCGCGTGTTGTAATATAGACTGTGAACATTGACATCACATGTGGTTCTCATTCCGCCCATTCATCTTTGAAGCTAATTGGTTCCATCCAGTTCCAATGTGTCTGGCTGGCCGCAGCTATTTGTACTTTCACTCTGGTTATAGCGCTAATGGTGTGATATATATAACATGAAATAAACTCTCGTGACTCCGAGGCCTGAAGAGACGCAGACGCAGCACTCGCCTTTGGCTGCCTGGGTTGGGTTTGGTGGGTTGTTTTGTTGGGTTGCGTTGGGTTGGTTTTTTAAATGATGTCCCCCCCCAAGACAATTTTTTCTTCTCTTCGCTGAAAGTGTTCTTAACTAGCTGGTGCCAGTGGAGGTCACTGGTAGAGGTCACTGGTGGAGATCGCTGGTGGAGATCGCTGGTGGAGATCGACAGCACAATTGTGGCTCATTCTGCATCACAGGGGCTCAGAAAATGCAAAAAGAGGAGCCTGTGCTTGCCAAACAGAAGGGTCTGGGGTTCATCTGCTGGTGGTGGACCCGTGTGTTGGCTTTGGTGTTGCTCCCTAGTGAAGGGGCTGAAGAACAGGTCTGGTGTGGGGTGGCTGAGGGACCTGGGCTTGTTCAGCCTGGAGCAAAGGAGACTGAGGGGAGACCTTCTGGCTCTGACAACTCCCTAACAGCAGGTTGGAGCCAGGGCAGGTCGGTCTCTGGTCCCATGGAACAAGTGACAAGACAGGAGGAACCAGCCTCAAGTTGCCCCAGAGGAGGTTTAAGTTGGACCTGAGGAACAATTTCTTCCCCTCCAGGGTTGTCCAGGGCTGTCCCAGGCTGCCCAGGGCAGTGATGGAGTCCCTGTGATCCCTGGAGGGGTTTC
>WTSP01019859.1:53081-66911 GCA_025331215.1 Actenoides lindsayi
CAGACTTGTGCTCCAGCCCCTTCCCCAGCTCCATTGCCCTTCTCTGGCCACGCTCCAGCCCCTCAATGTCCTTCTTGAAATGAGGGGCCCAAAACAAGACACCTACAGAGAATGTCTCTGATCTGGTCTCACAGTGAAGTGTGTCCTCTGGACCTGCTCGTTGGCCTGTCCAGAGAACAGGGGTCTGCTCATATTGTCAGTTACTCTGTTGGCAGCAATGCCAGAGGATCGGGTGGTGGGTCTATAAATTCCTGGCTGTGCTGAGGCCACCAGTTGGGGGTTAATGTGGTGTGACATGATGCAATTTCCTACTTGGTTGTTATTTTGGCTTTCAAAAACCTAGGAAATGTAATGACAAAGCGTTCGTTCAAATAACGCTGGCTACAAAGTCAAGAACGTTGAAGTCAAGAAATACCAGAATTAAAACTGATGGTGTAACCCTGAGTTGGTCTCTGTCCACAGACGTGTCCTGAGACACGGTGTAGTCCCGTGGTTGCACACGAGTTTTTTTCCATAATACTGTTGTCTCTCTGCTACAAGGACTAGCTTTCTTCTAGGGATGATCCCACAGCTTAAAGTGAGGGTGGTGGAGGCTCTATCACGACGCTTCGGCTGAGAACATCTTCCAGCCCAGGAGCTCTGGGAGAGGGGCAGGCAGATTGGCCACGTACATTCCCGTTCCTGTGAGGACAGGGATCACCACTGTCACCCCAGCCTTGCTGTGGTCCTTACAGACGTACCCATCAGCACACCTTCTGT
Source organism: Actenoides lindsayi (assembly GCA_025331215.1). Lineage (NCBI taxonomy): Eukaryota > Metazoa > Chordata > Aves > Coraciiformes > Alcedinidae > Actenoides > Actenoides lindsayi. Next base: position 53,841 of record WTSP01019859.1, read on the forward strand.
TGAAGCTCCTCTTTGTTTAGTTTGGAAGCTGGGTAGAGAGGCGTGGGGAGGGGAATAAATGAAACGGGAAATACGGGAAAGGATTTAATGTTCTCAAGGCTGGGTGGTGTCAGTTGAGGGTCTTTCTTGGAGAATTGGATCTGGTGCCGCTTTTGCTGCAGAGTTTCTTCTGTGGTACCAGGGAATTCGCTACTGACAAAGCTTTTTAGAAGGGCCATGAGCAGATGCTCTTCAGGAGGCACCTGAAGAAGTGCCCTTAGAGTCACAGCTGCCGTAAGTCATTTGGGATCAGAACATCCAAAAAGAGTGTGAAAAGCCAGCCAGCCCCTGGCCTCTCAGCTGAGTTAAGAACAGCTCTGGGCGAGGACGAGTAGAGATGGCAACCCATTGTGCTGTACGTGGAACCAAACGGGTGCCCACCAGCAAGCGATAGTGGAATTAGAGCTGCAGGGAGGAGTCCAACCTACCGCCCCATCGTCTTTAATTCTGGGATTTGCTGACCAAGTGGCTTGACTGCTGACCTGGAGTCTGTGCCAGCCGTGGCGTGATGATGACCTTGCAATGTCACTGTATTTCTGTGCTCCCGCGCTTTTCATTCTGACGGGTACTGAGTGACTGCCGTTTTCTCATACTGAGATCTTTCAGGTGGAGTCCTCAATGACTGGTCTCGCATCACTATGAACCCCAAGGTGTTTAAGCTGCATGCCCGCAGTGGGGAGCTGGAGGTACTGGTGGACGGCACATACTTCATCTATAGTCAGGTAGAAGTGAGTACGGTCCTGGGCCTAACTCCTATTCTTGTGTTCCAATGGAAGCCTTGCATGAACCACGAGAGGGCTCCAGACAACTACCAAATGCCAAGAACTTGTCTGTCCTTTAACCGCTCGGTGCTCTAGGAGAAGCCTGTCGGAGGAAGACCTTAGAGTTGCCAAGCGCCAGGCAGCCCGTCCGGCCGTGACACCAGCCGCCAGAGATTAGTTACCCACACGCCACCAGTGCCTCTCTGTAATCCTCCCTATTGCCCGTGCCCACCGCAAGCCCAACTAAACCTCCCGGCAGAGCCAGGGTCCCGGCAGGACGCTGGGCTCTGTGCTTTAGCGGAGATGTAAGAGCAACACCCTTGACAGCTCCTGCTCGTTGCAAAGCCGTGCCACCCCTTGTGAGCGTAGGACTCTCGGCCCCAGGTGGCTCGGCCAAACTCCAGCCCAGGTAACTCCCAACTTCAGGCCAACACGATGCGACCGCATCGTGTGAGCTACGAAGCTCTCCCAGCCCTTCCAGAGCACGGAAGGCATCCACCTGCCTGTGGACTTGAAAAACTGTCCAGGTTCTGGGACAGTTTTTAGCAAGGCGAGAGGGTTCCCGTGTGACAACCACAATTAAGCAACTCCCACCTTGCTCCAGGCTTCTAATATTGCCTCCTGCTCATCGTTTGCTTTTGCTCAGTTGGCAGCCCCAGCGGGACTGCGCCAAGTCGGATAAAGTGGGCTGCGGATGTCACCATGGAGCTGGTTTGGATGGGGACAGGAAAAATAACTTGGCACGGCCAAAGTGTCATTGTTTCCTGAGTGCTTAATGCTAATTGCTAGCCACACCTTCGTGCCTCTGAAGCCTTTGTCGCTTGCAGTCCATCAGGGCAAAAGGGCACTCAGTCTCGTGTAGCTTCTGTGGTCGCAGGGTGTAGGCTGAGGAGAACTAGCAGCTGCATCCAACGTGGCTGGTTTTCTTCTGTCAGGAGGAAGCAGCTCCCTGGGCCTGGCTTCTCTTTGGCCGGGTCTTTCTCATGCATCTGCAGTTCTTTGGAACCAGCGTGTGGGAGATGGTCAGGTAACGAGTGGTGGAGTCACGGGGAGCTAGGTGCTCGATCTACCAGTTACGTCACAGAGCGGTAGGGGTTGGAAGGGACCTCTGGAGATCCATCTCGTCCAACCCCGCTGCCAGAGCAGGTTCAAATCAGTACAAACACTCTAAGGTCACTTGCTTCCAAGCTGTGGAGGTTGGGAGAGTGTCTTCCCCATGATAGCCCATGCCTTTGAGAGCACCTCGAGTCCCATTACAAAGGCGGCAGCTCCCAGTACATCTTAGGGCATTTTTGATGTCAACACTAAAGGAAGGCTCATGGGACCCAGAAAGCAGGACTGGCCAGGTAAGTGAAAGAGGACTTGAGTTAAAATATTTCTGTGTGTTTGTTGGATGAAGCGCTGTTTGTCTCGGGTAGGGTTGGCCGTATGTTTTTGTAACCAGGCCCGCGCAGGTTTGTAATTTTTCCTGTAATAAGCAGGGTGCAGAGTGAGGACTCGTAGCTCAGCCTTAGCTACGTGGATCCACGGCTGCTTGTGTTGGTAGGAAGCGGAATACAGAGTCTCCTCATGCTTGGTTGGCTTGGGGCTCTTCCTGCCTCAAACAAGTCAACCTGCCGTGAGTGTAGGTGCCCCGGGGCCAAGGAAGGGATGGTTAGCGGAGGGAACATCTACGTACACGCTGAAAGGAATGTGGACTTGTTCCGTGTGCCCAAACACGCTCCCTAACACCTCTCTTCTTCCTGCTTCACATCAGGTATACTACATAAACTTCACAGATTTTGCCAGCTATGAGGTGGTGGTGGATGAAAAGCCCTTTCTGCAATGCACTCGGAGTATTGAGACCGGCAAGACCAACTTCAATACCTGCTACACAGCTGGGGTCTGCCTCCTGAAAGCCAGGCAGAAGATCGCCGTGAAGATGGTCCACGCTGACATCTCCATCAACATGAGCAAGCACACAACCTTCTTCGGGGCCATCCGCCTGGGAGATGCACCAGCGTCCTAGATGAACTTGGCACGTCCAAGGATAACTCGCAGGACTGCACCGTGCTGCTGTTCATAAGCGTATCAGTATTTCAGGGGGTTCTGTAATCCGGCCATAAAGAAAACTGATCCAGAGCTATTTATTCCTATATGTGAATGCAGGAAGCACAATCACCTTCCGTGACTTTGCGTGGAGACTGGGATCCAAACAAAAAAAACAAAAACAAAAAAAAAAGCTCGCTGAAAAGAAGCATCGTGCGGAGGGGGAAGGCCCTCGCGCCTGCCCCGCCTCGGTATTTCAAGTATTACTGCACTGATACTCTGCTCTGTGATCTTCACACGAGGCTTGTCGAGAGTGGTGTGGGTGGGTCTCTGCTTTTATGTTGCACTAGCAAGAGCATCCCAGGTGGTAGCGGGAGAAAGACAGACTCTGATCGTGTCCCAGCTGTCCTACCCAGGCACTCCTGCTTCTGCACGCTAACCAAAGCGAGGAAGGGGCTTTCTGGTGTTGTGCCTCCCCGGTTCCGACTTGGGAGGGCGGCGGGGTGCGGAGGGAGGGGGACGAGGCGGGGGTCGGTGGCGTTTACGTTCATCCTCAGGGCTCGCGCCTCTGCCCGCAGCGTGGGAAGCCGGCTGCGAAAGCAGCGAGTGCGGGAGGAGGGAGGGAGGGAAGGAGGAAGGAGAGAAGGAAGGAACCCTCCGTCGAGCAGGTTTAGCAGGTAGGAAAGTGCCTCCACATTCCAGAAATCGCCGAGTCCCAAAGCAAAGGCCGATGAGCGGTTCCAGCGCCTTTCAGCTCCTGCCATCACCCCAGAGGTACACGCTGCCCCGACGGGGCTGCCTGAACGTACTGCTGCTGTTACAGCAACCTGTGGTTTGTCGGGGTAGGGTTGGGTTGGTTTGGTTTTGTTTTTGGTTTCGTTTTTGGTTTCGTTTCTGGTTTTGTTTTTGGTTTTGTTTTTCGGTCTTTTTAATTAATATTTTGCAAACCAGAACACGTTTCTACGGGCCGCGCCGAGCCGCGTAGAGCAGACACAAGTACTTGTGAAAACACTCTTGAAGAAGTTTGTCATGTTTAAGAATAAAATATTCAAACAGGAAATTAAACTTTTAATTTTTTATTTTTTTCCCCCTTCCCGTTTCAATAGCAACTGTCCTGCTTTTAGATGTGGCTTTTATCCTTCCTCGCCTCACCCCTTTCCTTTTGGCACCCTTCTACCTAGTAAGTGGTGATGGAGTCTCTAGCAGAAAAAAATAATTGTATTTAAAGAGTCTGGTCCAGCATGAAGTCACCACTTTTTCTTTCCTCTGAGCCCTGCTGAGTCTAGTCATAACTCGATTTCTGGTGACTAACACAAGAGCTGGGACACTATTGTTTCTTTTGGCTTCTTGAGCAACTCTCTCCAGTTACCTCCCTTCAACTGGGGAGACCTAAAGCTATAAGATGTGCTCGAGCCGAGGAAGAGGCCGAAGTGCTAATTGCTCTTTTGTGTCCTGCTTTGGCTTGCGCTTGGTTCTGTTGTGTTCGGGTCGGTTTGGTTGTGGTTTTTTTTTTTCAAACTGGATTTCTTTTCAGAGCGCGGGGTTTTTTGTTTGGCTCATTTGGTTTGGTTTTTTTCATTTAAAGAGGGTAGTGAAGTTTCAGCTTACGCGGCTGACGGGACGAGTGCCAACGCGACGCCTCGGCGATGCCCGAGCTGAGGTGGCTCGGCCACGGTCACCTGCAGGGACCGTGTCCGGGCACCGCGCTGCCTGCAGTCGCTGCTCTGCGGCATTCCCAGCTCCAACGCTCTTCCCCCGTCCGCAGCGAGCGGTCTTGGCTCGCCGAGTGTCGCGCTTCTTGGGAGATGAATATTTCTTGGGGGCACCCGGCTTTGGCTCCAGCCTCGCTATTCACAGGAGGCGTGCAGTTTGTAAAATAACCGCATGAAAAAAAAAAAAAAAAAAAGGGCCTGCTATTGCTTTTTTCAATATGTTCTCCTCTTTTCTGGCCTTAGCGTGTCGGGCTGGCAAGAGCCTTAGGGGCACTTAACTGGTCTTTGTGGTTTATTTCCTTTAAAACGGATTAAGGAGGACCATGTCCCTTTGACAAGAATGAATCGGGACAACTGCGTGTAGTGAGAACATGAAGCAGATCGTTAAACGGGATCTCTGGAGAGCACAGGGCTCGGGGCCGAGCGTCGATAAGGCAGTGACTTGGGAGAGGCTGCATTCCTGGTCCCACTGAGTTCCTTGTTCCCCAGCAGCTGGGTCCTGCGGGCAGGAAGAGGCCAAGGGACAATCCCTTCCCCCTGGAAAAGCCCCTGGCCTGGCTGGTGCGTGCCGGGGCAGTGGGAGGAAGCGGTTCTGAAGGTGTCGGCAGGCTTTCTGTGATGCTCACTGTAGCCGAGTTGGACACGATGAGGTGGAGTTGGGCGTGGAGTTGGAGAGCAGAGAGTACCTGACTGGGGGTGGTCCAGGAGCCGTGTTCATCCCTGGGGTGAGTGGGTGGATCACCAGTCCTGGAGCAGCCCTGGAGAGGCTTTCTACTTGAAACCCTTTGGCTTCTCCTAGCAGCAAGTTCTGGCTGACAAAGCATCCCAGTGCAGGTTACCTAGGCTGCAGTACAGCTGCTTCCTTGTGATGCTTCTCTAGATGCTGTCCCACCATCTTTGGCGCCTTTTCCCCTCGATCTTGAGCCAAGAAGTGCCAGAAGCAGCTCAGAGGAGCATCAGCAGTATGTGTATGGGGGCTTTTAACACAGGCCAGCAGGAGCAGAGCCTTGCTCTAGTCTTTCCCTCCATTAGCTTTGAATTTTGATGCATCTCAATTCCTAGCCAGGCTGAGAGGGAGACGCTGCATTTAGAGACAACCCCCTGCGTATGGAGAGGGTGGAGAGGGAAGCAGCCTTCCTCCCGCCGGCACGCACTGCTTCTGCTCTTACCTACACCTTGGCTCTGCTGCCCGAGCTCCGGCTGCAGAGACACGGGGAGCAGCTGCCCGGTGTGTAACATGGTGCCCAAAACCCTTCTCCCTCCACACAGACCATTGCCAGGGCAGCCAGCTCGGCCGTCGTGCTCAGGGCTCCTTTCGAGGGAAGGATGCTCTTCAGTAAAGGCTTTGGGTCATGTCTTCCTTCCAGCGCCTTTCTCACCCAGGTAAGCGGTGGTGGTCTCCCTGCCACCCACCGTCCCCAGCCGGGTGCTCAGCATCGTCCTTTCTCTAACTGAGCAACGTCAGGTGCTTTGAAAAGGGCACCCGAGCTGCGGCAGGAGGGGGGTGAGCAAGAGGAGAGACCCGACACACCCAACCCCTGGCAGAGCTGCACGGTGGTGATACCGACGCTGGTTCGTGCTTCGCCACCTTCATTCGAGTCGCTACCTGTATATAAAATATACATAATGTATATAAACCAGGGTGTAAGTTTATGTAAATTGTCCGTATTTCCTTTGCAAATAAAGCTTTTTCCCCGATCTCGGTGTCCTGGGTGGGATGTCCTTCCCCGGCCAAACCAGAAGGTTCTGTGGGAAGCCAGGGCCGCGGTTCCTCCCCGGCCTCGCCTTCCGCCTTCGGCTGCTGCTGGCGGACGAGGGACGTCAGGAGGCGAAGGGTCGTCCAAAGGTCAGTGTTTCCCTGGCCGCAGCCCGCGAGGATTTCACATCTGCACAGATGTGCTGTCCTCACCGCCGGCCCCGGCTGCTGCAGCGAGCAGAGCGTCGCCCCGAAACCCCCGCCCTGGGGCCAAGCCCCGTTGGCCGTCACCACGGCCCGCTGCTGACCTTGGTCTCGCTCGAGGCTGAGCCACATCCCCGAGGTGACACAGTGCCACCCACCACGCTGGCTGTCAGGAGGGCGAGGAGCCACGGCAGCAGAAGCCGGGCCGCTTCATCTTCCAGATGTGTATGTCTGTGTCTGTAGATAGATATATAAGTATATGTGAAATGTATAAATATTTATATGTTTTGTATTTATTACGTGTATTTTTTTTCCTGCCAGACACATCTAGGGCTAGAGCAACAGCTGGAACTACAGCCAAATGCACCCTGGGGCCACCACTTGGCAGCCTGGAGATGCTCCTTTGGATAGGAAGGAAGCTGGCTGTGGGGAGCCAAAAACCCCAAAAGCTGCAGAATGCCCCGAGGAACGTGGCTCTGGGCACCTGGATTCCACTTGGAGCTGCTGCAAGGGAAGTCCCTGTCTGGTTCCTGCCCTGGGTGAGGAGGTAACCCAACAGACGTCAACCTACAGGCTTGGTGGGGACACGGGGAGGTGGCAGCAGACTCCAGGAGAGGAAGAGGAGGATGCCAGCTCTTCACTTCCTGCTGGTAACTGGTTGTAAGCCCCAGGGAGCTGTTGGTTCCTCAAGGAGGGGCAGGTGCCGTGGGAGAGTCCCCTCGGCTGGGTTGCGATGGTGTGGGGAGGGAAATCTGCTCTGCCTTGGTGTGGTGAGGCCACCTGAGGCCGCGGAGCTGCCGGGAGCCCCGCGGGGCGATCCCCGACCGCTGCAGCCAGGAGCTCAGGGTGCTCGGGGAGCCCTCACCAGCTGCTCCCGGCGTCCTCGGCACCGGCTGCCCGGGGAGAGCTGGTGCAGGGCAGAGGAAGATGAAGGAACAGCAGGTCCACGCAGGGGGAGTTCCCCAAAAGCCCTCGGCTTTCCCAGGTACCACCTCTGCCTCCTGGCATCCCGTTTTGGCAGCGGGTCCAGCCCATCACCTGCCTCCTCCCCGTCCCGCCGTTTCTCTTTCCCTTCCTCGTGGCTTTCTGCGCTGTTTTTCCCCCTCTCTGCAATCTTAGGTCTTTCTTTTCCCACTTCCGTAGCTACCAACACCCACATGCCTTATCTCCTTCCCCCATCCCATCCTGAAACCTATTTATACAGAGCCTGGCCCCTGCCCAGCTTGCCCGCGAGCGCCGGAGGAGCGAGACGGGGCTGGCTCGGCCCCGCAGCCCAACATGCTCCTGTTGGAACACAGGCTGGCGGAACGAGGCTGTTTGCTGCTCTGGCTGCTCCCGTCCATCCTCAGAGCCCAGGCTGGCGAGGAGGCGAGGGCCAGGTCCGTGGCATGCCAGCAGGTGAGGCTGCTTCCCGAGGGGCTGGGGTAGCCCCGGCAGCATCGTTGGGTCCAAGCTGGGCAGCGGGGGCTGCAGGGACCCCTCCGCGCAGCACAGGAGCCGTCGTCGCCTCCCTCCAGCCTCCAGCTCTTTAACCTTCCCACCTTTGATCTCCTCTCTGCTCTCCTCTCTCCGAGACGGTCTTCCATTAACCTGTCCCCAGCTACCCAGCTTGTTCCTGTGTTCCTGCTGTGGTGGTGGCACCTTGAGGCAGGGTGGAGTGCAGGGTCTCACAGGGGTTCAGAGAGTGGTCATGGTTATTAGGAAGGCAGTCGGGAGACTGGATGGGGAGCAGCTGGTTCCTGTCCCCATCCCCAACACGTTCGTGACAGAAAACAGATGCTCTACATCCAGGCTCCTGACTCCAGACTGGCAGAGGTAACTGGTTTGGAGGGAGAGGGAAGGTGGAGCCCACCAGGATGTTGCCCTTTCTCTGCTCAGACAGGACAGGGATCCTCTAGACCAGTCCCTGGGTTGTCCCAGTGCCCTCAGAGGCTGGGTTTGCCCCTCCAGCCTGTTGCATCTTCAGTGTTTACGCTGCTTTTTTTCCCCCCATCTTGCTTGCTGGGGCAAACGGGAGGCCAGCCTGTGGGGCCAGAGGCTGAGCTTTCTCCTGGCACCACCAGAAACAGCTCAGCAGTGTCTTAGAAAGTCCAAGACACTTAACCCTTGGGACAAGCTTCCTGTCTCTGAGCAGTGGCTTGGTCCGACTCTTTCCCATCCCTGGTCTGGGAAGGAGGAGCAGTGCTCACATCCACATGGCTCACACCTATCTCGGCTCAGCAGCTTGGACAGAGCCGTGGTTTGTAGACCCTCTCACGCTGACGGCTTCTCCCATCTCCGCAGAGCCCCACGAAGGTGTCCTGCAAAGGAGCCGGCCTACGCAAGTTTCCCAAGGAGCTTGGCCACGGAGTGAAGTACCTCGAACTCTCCAACAACTTCATCCAAAGCCTGTCGGGTGGCTCCGTGCCAGGGTTTGGGCAGCTCGAGTACCTGGACATGTGCTTCAACCAGCTGGAAGCCGTGTCAGCCACGGCCCTGGCTCAGCTGCCCCAGCTGCGCTCTCTCCTCCTGGGATCGAACCGCTTGGACCACAATTCCCTCGCCAACGGGCGAGCCTTACGCCTCCTCGGGAAGCTGGAGGTGCTGGACCTGTCGGCAAATAACCTGGAGAGCCAGGCGGCAGGCTGGTACATCAGCAACCTCACCGGGCTGAGGACGCTGGACCTCTCCGGGAACAAGATGACCAGGCTGCCGGCGGGGATCTTCCGGAGCTCGCCGCGGCTGCGCGACCTCGACCTCAGCGACAACTACATCGTGGAAATCGAGGAGGGAGCTTTCGAGGCTCTGGAAGAGCTGGAGGTGGTGAACTTGGCTTTGAACTCCCTCCACTGTATCTCTGGCTTCAGCCTGACGCGGCTGCGAGTTTTAAACCTCAGCCACAACGCGCTGGAGCTCTTCGCCTGGGAGGAGGGAGCGGAGCCCTACCTGCTTCAGGTGCTCGACCTGAGCCATAACAGGCTCCTCTCTTTCCCAGAGCTCCCCGGAGCCCATTATCTCACACGCTTGAACCTCTCCAACAACCTCATTGCTTCCCTGCTCCCAGGCTCAAGCCTCCTGGGGCAGCTTGTCCCGCTCTACGAGGACATGGCAAGGACCAACAGGACCTGGCCTGTCGCGGCCGGGCTGACACGCGTCGCTGACTTGGACCTCAGCGATAACCGGCTGGAGCTGTTCCCGTTTCCCTTCTTCCACAGCCTGGGCTCCCTGCACAGCCTCAGCCTGGCTAGGAACTGTCTCCAGGAGGTAGCCGGGGAGTCGCTTGCTGGCGGCACGGAGCCCGGCAGCCGCTCGCCCACCCTGTCCGTGCGCTCGCTGGACCTCCGGGACAACGCCCTCCGCGCGCTGCCGCGCTGGTTCTTTGGGTCTCTGCCTCAGCTGGAGGCCATCGACCTGGGCTCCAACGGCCTCCAGCCCTGCGAGAGCCAGGGGAGTGGGCAGGGAGGGGGGTCCCACGTGCCGGCCCCAGGAGGCACCTGCACCCCCTTCTACAACGTGCCTCACTTGAAGCATCTGAACCTTGGCGAGAACAACATCCCCAGGCTGCTCCCCTTCGCCTTCAACCGGACCCCGCTGCTCTCCCTAGACCTGTCCGGGAACAAGGACTTGTTCCTGCCTAAGGAAGCCCTGGGGGGGTTGGAGTTCTCCCTCCAGAAACTCTCTCTGAGGGGCAACCAGATGGACGACAGCAAGGCGGAGCTCCCCTGCCTGGGCGCGCTCAAAGTCCTGGACCTCTCGGGCAATAACTTGAGCCATCTGCCCGCAGGTCTCCTCTGCTCGCCGCTGGAGAGCCTGGACATCTGCAACAACAACCTGCAGGCCTTGGGAAAGCGGGCGCTCGCCAGCTGGGCCCGCAGCCTGCGGGATGTGGCCGTGGCTGGGAACCCCTTCAGCTGCTGCTCGCTGGCCTGGCTGGACGCGCTGCGAGCAGCCGGCGTGGGCGTGCGGGACCTGGACCGAACCCTCTGCACCTACAGCGATGGCACCAGCAACTTCTCGGCCAAGATAACCGGCCCTCCTCGCTGGCTCTGCCCGCGCCCCGAGGGCACCGGCTCACTGGCTCTGCTGGCGGTGGTGATGAGCCTCTTCCTTCTCGGCTTCGGGGCTCGCTGCCTCCTGAAGAAAGGGCAGATGTCGCCAGAGTGCGCGGGGCTCCAGAGCAACAGGGTGGGGGTCCTCCCCCCCCGCCCCAAAAGCGAGGAGCCGGCCGAGGCGAAGCCGGCAGACAGCGTCACCAAAGTGTAGCCCAGCTCCCGGGAGCAGGAACCGGAGCGATCGCTCAGAACTCTTTAATTATTATTAATAATATTATTGTATTTTAGACCTCACCCCCTCACCGGTGTCCCGCGTGTTTTGCAAACCCAATAAAGGGAGCATGGATGGTGCTGGGCTCTGGGCCTCCTCTCCTTCTCAGGAAGGAAGGTGCTTCCATCTCCTCTGTTCCCTGCAAGAAGTTAGATGCTCAATAAGCACGTGAGGAGTGAATTTTCTGCCCTGCCCTCATACGGCACAAAAAATGGATGCCTTGGATTGGTCTGCCCCCACCCTGAACCCATCCCCTGCTGTTGGTGGAAGGAGAATTGTCTCCATTGGTGCCATCTGAGTGTTTCACAGCTGTCCCAGCACCTGCTGTCTGCCTTTGAAGTAGGTTTAATAGGTTAAATAGCTACTCCTGCCACCCAGCCCAGTGCTTTGAGGAGTGGGCAGTGGCAGGGAGTGGCGGGTCAGGGTGCTGAGGCAGGAGGGGGTTTCTGGAGGATGCTACACACACACCTCTCTTCTGCCTTTTCCTATCAAGCTGTCGTGTGAAGGGAGCTGTGGAGTTGGCAGGGCTTAAAATGACCCCAGGCACCACTGTGGTGGCCTGTCCTCAGCTGTTGAGATGGTGAGAATGAGAAAACCAGCCTTGTGCTGTCCCTGGTTGATGCTGGGTCACGGGCTCTTTGAGGAGGTGAAGGACATCCCAAACCTTCAGCACCTGGACTCTGAGTCGGTGGTGACAGGAGCAGCTCAGCCTCCATCACAGGGGTAAGTGCTGGCAGAGCCACGGTCCTTGGTGCCTCTGGTACCTTCTGAGCATCTGGTCCGTAAGCAGCCAAGGTTGAACCTGATCCCCCAGCTCGGGAGAAGGTGTGAAGTGGGACAGTGAGGTGGATCGCTGTTGTTGCGGTGAGATGGCCACCTTGGGGGAAGGGTAAAGCTAAGCCTGAAATGAAACTCTTTTTACATTTCACATCTCTTTCGTTCCACCTTGAAGGTGGCCCTGGCTGGCCCAGGCCACCTACTTGTCCACACACCTGTTGGGTGGAGGCTCTGAGAGCAGAAGGGCTTGGAAGGCCCTTAAAATCCCAATTAGTTAATTCAATTAGTTGGGTTTTTTTCAAGATTATTGTGGTTTTACTATGAAGCAAAGGGTATTTCTGCTGTAAACGATGTGCCTTCCCCAGACTGCCCACGTTGCTGCTGGGCCTGCAGCTTCCTGGCCTTTGATGGGCACCCAGCACCTTCCATGGCCTCGCGTTTCCATCCCTGCCTCAGTTTCCCTTTGATCTGACGCTCTGTGCCTTGTCCCAGCGAGCCACCGGCCGTGCCAGTGCCCGGGGCGTTGCGGGGGAGCCTGGTGCCACGTGTCACCACCCCGCAGGGACCTCTGGGACCGGGGCACTGGTGAAAACCCAGCCTCCTGCTTGAGAGGGGCTGTCGGCTCGATCTCCTCCTCCCACGGACACCCCACCCCTGCTCCCACGTTCCCCTCATCCCCCAAAGTCCCGCTGCGTGCCCCAGCCCAGGTCACTCATCAGGGCAGCCTGGCCGGTGCCCAAAGTGCTGCTGTCACCTTTGGTGGGCGTTCCTGGTACATTTTGTGTGGCCTCTGTTCCTCATTTAAACCCCCTCCCAGGCTGTACTTTCCGTGCGTGTGGCCCTAAGATGTCCCGCCCTTTGTGCTGCTGCTTCATCAGCTCCTACTGACCTCCTCCTCACGCCGAGGCTAGCGGAGGGCTGGAGCCTTGCAGCCAGGCAGAGCTGGGTGACTGGTGGGGTCACCCGGTACTTGGAGACATCGGGTGCCACCGGACATTGGCCTGGGGCAGTGCCTGGCACTGATCTTCCCAAGCTGTGTTTATCCAGCGTTGGTGACGCTGTGTTGTGTCCCCACAGACCAGCAGCAGCTGGTGAGTTGCCTGTCTGAGGACAGAGGTGTCTGGGGACAACAGAGATTAAAGCATCTGCTAAAGTATGTACTAAAACCAGAACTCTTCTGGTTGGAAAAGGCCCTGAGGATCACCGAGTCCAACTGCTCCCCCAGCACTGCCAGGGCACCACTGACCCCTGTCCCTCAGCACCACAGCTCCACATGGGGCTTGGAAACTCCTCCAGGGATCACGGGGACTCCACCACTGCCCTGGGCAGCCTGGGACTGGCTTTGACAGCCTTCAAGGGGAAGAAATTGTTCCTCAGCTCCAACCTAAACCTCCCCGGGGGCAACTTGAGGATGGTGGTTCTTGTGCTGTCGCTTGTTCCTTGGGAGCAGAGCCCAACCCCCCTTGGCTCCAGTTTCCTGTCAGGAGCTGTCAGAGCCAGAAGGTCTCCCCTCAGCCTCCTTTGCTCCAGGCTCAACAAGCCCAGGTCCCTC
>WTSP01019860.1:0-18550 GCA_025331215.1 Actenoides lindsayi
GGGAAACCGCGGTGCTTAATTGCTCAAGAGAGGCTCCGCAGTTAGCGGCCCGGCGGCGCCGACCGCGGCCGTTCGGCCGCGGCCCCTACGGCAGAAACCGGCCGGGCGCTGCGGGGCGAGCCGGCTCTCGGCGCCGGGTAACGCTCTCCCTAAATAAATACAAGCGGTTTGCAAAGCGTAGAGCACGCCGGGCGGGGCGGGACCGGGCCGGCACCGGAGGAGACGGACGAGGGAGGAACGGTGAGAAGGGCTCGGCCCTCGGGATTCGGTGGGGCCCCGGGGCCTGGAGCGGTCTCTGCGGAGCGGGCAGAGCAGCGTGAAGGGGTGCAGGTGCTCCCCAAAGCGTACTGGTGCTCCCCAAGAACTGCAAGTGCTCCTCAAGGGGGTGTGGGTGCCCTCGAAGGCTGCAGGTGCTCCCCAAGGTGCTGCAGCTCGCCCCACAGACACACACGAGGCTGCTGTCCAGAGTGCTCCGTGGCTGGAGGTGTCGCCTTACTGACGGACAGGATCGCTCCTCATCAGTTCCCCAGTGATCACAGAACGATGGAATCATTTAGGTTGGAAAAGACCTTTCAGATCAACCGTACATGGCTCCCGTTAAATAGGAATGCTGTGTATTTTGGTACCAATTAAGTGGCTTCTCCTGTATCATAAATTAGATCATTTATAGGCATGGGATGGTGTGGGGTTTTTTTTAAGAAAACAACAGTGGTTCAGCTTTTCTAAAAACGGGAAGTGGATTGATATCTTAAATGAAGAGCAAACAGCCCTCGTGGTGAGGAAGATGCCCTGCCAGCAGAACAGCCGTGCGGCTCGGCTAACGTCAACAGTGACATCCAGTGCCCTGCTGCAGGGACTGCTAAAATAAATAGTAGGTCTCTTCCAATGTAAACCCTGCAGGGAAATTTTTTATTTCCTAAAACAACAACAACAACACGTCTATGAAAACCATTATACACTGCAGCATTTGCAGTTCTTGACACTCTTGCCCCACACCAGCAAGTGGATTTAAACTTAAATAAACTTCCATAACCCACTAGATGGCATCTTCCAGCAGATTTCAGTGCCTGCTGTGAGAGATGAATTTTATCAAGGAAAGCATTTAATTTAGAGAGCAGGTTACAGTTCCTAAGTCTAAGTACATGTTAAAGCAGCTTGTACTTACATTTTAATTATCAATGAGAATTTGTCACCAGCTGATTTCTGTACTAGCAATGTTAATGCTTCCATTGTTCTTCCATGGGTGAAGAAGATACCGACCCATGAAATCCCTTTGCTTCTCCCTTCAGAGCAAAACGTTCCCTTTATCATCACTGAATCACCTCCAGCAGCAGAGACTTTGGCCACCGTTGAATAATGCACAACCGCTAAAACTGCACAACAATAAAGCTACATACTTATTGGCTGGTACTGCCAGCCATCTAGGCTGAAAAGCTACGATACCTCGATACCTCAGATTTAATACTGCAGTGTCAGCGTACTGCCATATGGACCCTTGGAATAACATCCACATCCCCTTGCCTCTGCAAGAGCTCTTCAAAAAATGGTTGTGAAATTGCAGGTGGTTTCGTAGGTATGCACACAGGATTACAGTCTGCCCTTGGCACAACATCCTCATTTATATGAAGAAATGGCAGCCGCGAAGTTTGAGAGTTAATTAAAACAAAGCTACTCGCTGGCTTGACATATGTTTAAATTTAGGATTGTGAGCCTGCTTGCTAAATTAAATGTTTTCCTCGTAAGTTGACTTCAGCAGAGTTGCACAAGTTTTAACTGTGAACAGAACATGGCTGGTGCTGCAGGTGGATCGGTATTTTGTATATGAGAGCGTCCCGAACGACCAAAATCTCTGAAGACCCTCATAAGAATTAAAGTCTGGCTGCTCCTCAGTGTTCACACTGGAAATGGATGCTTCAGGTCTTTCCTCCCTGCTTTAAGACAGAGTGAATCCTGTTGGGGTTACCAAGTAAAATAATTTATACCCCATGCAGCTGCCTCAGTCCCAAATAAATAAATGTGTTTTTTCTAATAAAGTTCCAGCATTTCTCCCTCTCCTCTTTCTCTTGAAGTGTTTTGGTGGTGACAGAGCTCTGATTTTGGCCCGTGGGATGTAATCCCTTGGGGATTAATTTGGCACATGCAAAATAAACACGGATTTATCTTTCTGAGAAAGAAGAAAGCCTATGGCTGTTAAGTCTCAAACAGGAAAGGGAAATGGTGTACCTTCCCCGGGCTTCTTTTCAAAACAAATATAGGATAAATTAATAGCAGCTCAATCCCCATTTGGAATCTCTCTTTGCTAGTGAGCTGAGTTGCCCCATTTGCAGCTCATGTGTTGAGATGCCCAGGGGCAGAGTGCAGCAAAAGTGGGTAGCAGCATCATGAAGCCTCGGATGAAGGATGCGGAGCAGTGGTGACCAGAGGGACTTGATCAACAGATGCTGGGAAAGGGCAAGAAAGCCTTGCAAAATGCTAATGGGAGTGAACGTGTCAGGAGGGCCTGGATTAAAGCCCACAGATGGCACAATAGCATGGAAATGAGAGGACATAGGGAGTCAGTCCACTCCTGACTTCTGGTGGACTCTGGCTACAGATCCTCAGGGCAAAGACTAACTCATGTGAAGGGCCAGATTCTGACCTTGGGACTCCTTCAGGGGTGGGTAATGGAAAGCAATGGGTTCTCTCCATGCCTACAAGAGAGCTAAATGGTTATGGGATCCCCTCCTCTTCTGCTAAGTGGTCATGAACGAGACTAGACCTGTCTTTCCATGCCCTCAGCTGCTGTGCCAGTCCAGCAGGGTTAGGGAGGGAAAATACTGCTGGAGGAATGGCATATCTGCCTCTAATAGCAAGGGGGAAATAGGGACCAAAATACTACCCAAAAGCCTGTTAGGTTTTTCTCTCAGGTTCACAGATGCTGCCGATACATGTTGCCGTGATGGGGGATGGAGCGGGAAACTCCCGTCCATGTCTCTGTCCACACTGTGCCTTGTGTCAGACAGCTGCACCAGCTGGGAAAGTCAGCTCCTCCACTTGTCCTTTGGGTGGGTTTTTGAATATCTCTTTGTACACTAGTTATGCTTTCTCTTTTCTGCAAATCTCATTTTTAACCAGGAAGAGAAAATGAAAAAATTAAAATAAAATTAAATGAATGAATCCAGCTGCGGCTGTGTTACAACAGGACTTTTTTTTTCCATGGCATTTCTATATCCTCCAGTGTTTATTGGTGGAAGTTCAGCTCGAATCTCATGTGAACAGAATTGATTTGTTGGGGATTTTTTCCCCTTTTTCTTTCATGATAAAAGGCAGTGCCCAGGAACAGCTCACCCGTGGGCAGGAGCACAGCCCTTCCACTGCTGCTCCGCAGCGGGGTGGCTGCAGGCAGGGACCCCCACTGACATCCTCCTGGGCTCCCCTGAAATCTAGAGCTGCTTCCAGCCAGCACTCAAGATGCTGTGAAACAATGCAAATGGTTGAATAGCTCAGAGGAGTGAGGATGATTACAGGCTTTTAAAAAGAAATTGCAAGCCCTGGCACTGCGGGAGGACATACAACCCTCTCCCCATCCCTCCCAGGGCTGGAGACACAACACCAACATCCATGAATCCTTGTCGCCTGAATGGGAAGCAATTTAGGGAGTTAATCTGTGGTGCGACAGACCTGGTGATTTATCTGTGCATAGGACAGACCTATGCATATCTTTCAGCAGAAAAATAAATAAAATAAAAATGATGATATTCCCAGTGGATTCACCTGAGCAAGCAAAATCCTTGCAGTCAACAGGGAAATCTGCCTGCATTTACTTTGCACAAACAAAGTCCAGCAGCATGTGGCAGGAGAAGGCAGCTGAAGTTGGATGCCGGTGCAGGATGCTCAGGTCTTGCTTGGAAAGTGCTGCCATTGCCATCAGTTGCTTCTCCAGCCTGATGCAAAGTGGAAGGAGTAGCTGGATCTGTCTGCAGCCCGGAAAGGTGCAAAAGCAACCAAGCTGTTAGAAGGGTTTCCCAGAGCAGAACACTCTTTTAACTCCCCTGGTCTTAAATCAGGTGGGTAATTTCGCTGATCGCCTGTGGCGGGAGAAATTGCTGATGTCTAAGTTGAAGCACAGTCCTGGAGGACGAGTTGGTGATGGCTTGCTGGGAGCATAAATACTGGAGCAGAGCATGAAGCAAGGAAGGGTGTGATCCTCGTGCATTCCACGTTGGAAACAGATGCATCAACACAGACAAAGAGTTGCTTTTCTTGGAAATGTGCTTTTCCCCAGGAGTGACCTGAATCCATTGCCCACCTCTTGGTCAGACTGCCCACCCAGCAGGACCATTAGTGGTTGAGGAGAAAAAGCCCTTTCTGTACTATGTAGGGACTGAACCTTGCAGGTCCCTGCTCTCCTCTCTGGGCTTTGGTGGTCAGGAAGGACTCTGCTTCTACAGGCACAGCATTGCACAAAACCACATCAGGGTACTTTAGTTCTAGCACTGTCTTCCCAAAGCAGCCCTGACAGTTTGTGCATTATTATCAGCAGGGCTCAGTTAGGGGATGAGGAGACAGAGGGTCTATTCCTGGCTGTCTACTCAAGTAACCTCATTTAAAAAAAAAAAAAAAAAGAAACCCACAACTGTTGTTGCAGTCTTTCTGGCTGGAATAGGCAATGAGCCTTGTCTGCTCCCTCTGCTCTGAATTCAGAGCTGCTGCAATGAATCGGACTGATTCCAAGTCCAGCAGAGCCAGCCAGGCAGACTGCAGTCAAGATGCCCCTAAAACTCCCTGGCTCCCGCTTCTCTGGAGTGCAGCTTGAATTTTGAGGCCAACATTTTCCGTGCTTCTCAAGACATTTGGAAGCTCATGCTCTAATAATTAAGGCAGCTTTGAACATCTTAGCCTTCAGCCTCACTTGTCTGACTGTTTCCCGTAGCAGCCCTTAGTGCTTGGAACAGGTGCTGCTTTTTAAAATGAGGTCGCCACGGGCTTGCATGGTTTTAGCAAGGAGGAACTTAAGGAGATTCTTCAAGGCGTATATGAGAGCAATATACAGCTGATTTTGAGGGAGGTTTGCAGCTTTCCTGTGAACATAAGTAGTCTGTGCATCACTGAGCTGAACCTGGAGGAGGGGTCTGCGCTTCATCCAGCTCACTGGATGCACTCCGGGGTGAAGGGTCTCGGGTCCAAGGCCTTCTTCAGGGTGGATCTGTAGTGGATCAAGAAAACCTATGTGCTCAGGCTCTGCTTTAAAAGGTTATTTGCTAAATGTGATAAACTCTGCTTACACTGTCAAAAATAACATTATGGAAAAGGGAAAGAAGAATAAAGATGCTTAACCCAGCACTAAAATATCTAGTACTGAAGATAGCCAGGAGAAATGGAAAAATAAAGCTGGTTATGAGAAAATTTAAGTGAAGTGCATAAAAACTTAAGCAATATGGATAATGTCATCCTGAGTTACTGTGCTCAGCCCCACCAAGGGGAGAGGAGCAAGGACTATAAAACATAAATAGAGGAGAATCAAATTCAGAACAGATGTCAAGAAGCACCTTCCCAAGTGGAGAATCAAACAAAGCAGAGAATGACCTGCCAGGCAGGGCTGGAGCGGACATGCCGAGGCTTTCCAAGGTGAGGTGTGTCTGTGGAGCACTAGCCTGGGGCTAAGCACAGAATGAAATGTGCTAAATGGCCTCTGTGGGATCCTGCACTGCCTTCTGCATCTGACATAAAATCAGCTTCAGGATTTTTCATACTGAAAAAAAATAAATGACTGTCATCAGCGAGGGGAGTCTGGGCAGCCATTCTCCTGGGAACCTCCTGTTTCTTCAGCCCTGTGGATCAAAAGCGAGAGGTGTGCAGACTTGGAAGGGTCCAAGACACGCAGCAGGTGCCCTTGTCATGGGGTGCCCACCCTGGGGAGATACTGGCATTGCTGTCACCCAAGTAGTGAGCCAGTGCAGGATGTGTGCGATGGGGGCTTCTCCCCAGGGCATGAATCTCCCCACCTTCCCCATGAATCCCGCTGGAGCACATCTTGCAGGCATTGATTTCTGCCACTGCCAGATGAGCATTTGGTGGGTGAAGTGGCTGCTAGCAGGTGTCTCAAGTGCCTGACTGCAGGGCACGGCACTGAGCTTGCCCATGCTCAGCCACTTTTCCAGTGGGGGGAAGGCTCTACTTTCTTAAAATAGGTCCTCTCCAAGGGCTTTTGTGTTCAAGAGCCAGAAGGAAACCAGGTCCTTTGTCCTTTATTTTCTGTCTCTAAAAAGAAAGGCAGAAAAAAAGTGTTTGAGATACAGAAAAGTAAGGCAGTTGCAGTGTGGGATGGGATGAGAAGATGGGATTGGGAGGGCAGGCACCTGCCAGCATAGTGGTGCTGACCCGTGGTGATGCATTGGAAGAGCTGCGAGCTCTGTGCCACTGGGAGCTCATTGCTCCGGCCCATGGGATGAGTTGTACCAGGTCAGGTCAGCACTTCTGCTGTGTCTCAAAGACATTGTCCTCTGTGTCTTCCAGGAGCTTCACACCTCCAGGATACTGTGTGGCTCCAGGTAGCCATCAGTTAGTGATGGAGTTGTTCATGTGCTCAGTGTATTTTCCCATTTTTTTATCTTTTAGAGATAAACTCATATAGTAAAGCTGGAGGTGTGTATACCCTCCTGTTTCCTTTCTCCTGACCAGTGTCCCCAGAGTTGCTTTTGTTCTTCCTATTGATTCAAAATCTGGCCTTTGAGATGCACAAAGACATGGTGTAAGGGATTGTACAGCTCCCCTCCCGTCAGCAGAACCTTGTAGTTCAACTGAATTCCCATTATATTCCCATCTGATATATGGCAGTACACATAGACTATCTGGAGGTCAATGAAGAGGCAACTGTCTCTCTGGGAGGCCCTGTCCTGACAGGCATTTTTACAGGCAGATGCTCCTTTGGAGGTGTTTTTTCCTTCTTTGACTACAGAAGATGCTATGGTGACTTGCGTGAACTTGGAGAGCTGAAGTTCTGTATGCAGTGCTGCCTTTAATCCTGGAGGCCCCACATGTCCTTCCTTCTCCCACTGCAGTCTGCAGTCCATCACTCCCATCCTCCTCCTTCCTCTCCTTCTGCCCTGTGAGGCATCCCAGCTGGTCATGAGTCCCCTGGATCAGTGAAGAACATCCTTAAATGGCTGCATGTGTGAGAGGCAGTGATTAACCTGGGACTATCAGGAAAGTTCACTGTGACAAGCTCTCAGTGTCAGCAACCTGCTTGCACTCCCCAATCTCCTTCTGCAGCAAGGAGGACATGGAGGCATCAGCACTGGCCTGGGGTGGGGGTAGGAATGGAAGAGGGCAGATGCTGCCTTTGGAGGAAGCATGGGAAGCAAAACTCTGCATGTCCCATATCCCTCTTGCTTAGAAGGTGGGTCTGCAGGGACGACATGAGACACCGGAGACATCCCAGGCTATGGCTGTCGTACCACATCGCTGTTACTGATGCTGAGGATTCATAATTCAGAAGCCCATGGCTAAGACTTGAGCCTATTGAGCAAGGCTCTGTGCAGAGGTTTCTGCTTTATTCCCAGGGGATACAGTGGGATGAAAGATATCTGGCAGCTTCTTCGAGCGCGCTAATAACCGTCATCTTGCAGTACATAGCACTGCAAGACAAGGCACTTCCCGTGGGGTTCTCCCAGACTCTCCCTCCTGGGAAACATACCTAGAAGCTTCAAAGGAGTCAGGAAAATTCATCCTCCCGGGGGATCTGAGGCTGAGCCCTGTCTGGTTGGCAGAAAGGCAGCAGAGGAGAAATAACAGCCATGATAGCCCCTTGGCCTGAGCTGTGTGATCATTGTCATGGTGGGCCAGGGTCAGAGGGGTGATATCAGGGGTCCCCCTATTACCAAGATACAGGCAAAGGAGAGGTGTTCACGGTCTGCTGTGTCCCAGCACACCCAGCTTCAATTCTGGTGCTTGCTTTGTTGGAAACCGGAAAAAAAAAGGTCAGTTCTGGGGCTCCCAGATTTCAGCGTGGAGCTGACGCATGGGTTTGTCTGGGAGAGCGAGTGAGGGAGGAATTGGGTGAACCAGAGTTCAGAGAGCAGTGTCTTGCTTTGCTGCTGGGCTGTCTGAGAAGGGAGAAAAGTTGCTGTGATTTATCAAGGTTCGAGAGCTACCCTGGGTCCCTGCCAGCTCCTGGCAGAGCCCCAGCACTGCACGCTTCTTCTGACACAGAGCCGGAGAGATCAGCCCTTCCTTCTTCCTTTGGAGGGTGTTTTACCTGCTGCCAATGAAGCAGGACCTCATGAACACAGCAAATGTGTCCAGTGCTGGAGAATTGATGCTCTCAGATGGGAAATCATGTTTCCCTGCTCCTCACATTGGGATTGCTGAAGGGTGGACTGTCCTATGGACTGATATGAGCTGTTTCTCCAGCCACCATCACATCCAGCTCCCCCTTCCAGATATAAATAAAGACAGATCAATGAACAGCAGCGTGACTGCACATCTTGCTAGGGAGCGGTGTCAGAGTCACTTGCTCTCATAACTGTGTCTAACAGGGTATGCAATAAGCCTAACGAATCTCCGTCACTAACCAGTGTGTGTGTCCTGGCTGAGTACATCTTCTGTCACCCTGAAGGCAGCTGAGAAGTAATGAAATTAGGACAACCCCAGACTGGTTGTTGGTGGGTATGCCAGCTCCTGCCACAGCGGCTGTCAGAGGGAGTGAGCCCTGTCCACACTGCCCTGCTCCCTGTGACACCGTCCCACCCCAGTCTGGGACAGGGATGGTTCCTCCCACGGGCACTGGGGACCATGTAGGAAAGGTTGTCTTCTTGCACATTCTTGGAAATGCTGACTGTGGGAGTAACTGACAGTAGTGGGGGACTGCAGGAGGGACTAACACTGGAAATGAGGTGGAGAGGTGGGAGAGACGCAGAAGAGAAAGGCAGTCCCAGGGCACCATGCATGGGGTATGCATCTCTGTCAACACATCAGTTCTTTAAAGAAAAATATGGTGACCACAGAGCTGGTTGGAAATGCTTCAACAGAACTTTATTTTTCCCCCCTTGCAGATTGCCATTTTGTTAAATCCTATTTGTTTTGCAGAAGTAGATTTCAAGGACACTGTGACAAACCTAAGGCAAGTGATGGGTCCCAGCTTTCCCCACAGCTCTGAGGCTGGAAAACCTCAGACCTCACATATGGGTTCAATCCAGGAGCTGTTCCTATGGGAAGAAGGGGATAGCACAGAAAATGTGACACACTGAAGCTGCAAAACCTACCACTCTTGTTGAGAGCTAAGCACAGAGCCAGGAGGCATTCCTGGTGTCCCACAGCTGATGTGTCCAAGATGTGCTGATGCACTGGTGCACTCCCAGACCCACAAGCACTTCTGCCCCCCAGAGATGCTTTGCTGGAAGCACTCAGTTCACTTGCTGCAATTCTCTGATGGCTTTCCAAGATTGCCCATGTGCTCTGCTGGGCTACAAGTAGGGCAGAGAGTGGGAGACATTGTCTGGTTAGAGCAGGCTGTGTCTGATGTATGGCTGGGGACTGCGGGACTCTTGGCACAGGGAGTCACCCCTGCCTGTGACATTTTCCCTGGCTAGCACATATTCCAGGTTGGTCCAACAAGCTGAAGATGACTTCTAAGCTTGCTAAAACCATGTACTTTCCCATCCTTCCTGCCTGCTAGAGAAATCACCAACCCTACCATGTGGTTCCATGCTGGGAGTGGACAGGTCACCCCAGTCTGCAGGCAGACAGCATGGAGAGCAGCTCTTCTGCTGACGTAGAGCCTCTAGGAGCATCTCTCTGAGCATCTCTATGAGCATTTCTGCCAGTCTGGGCACAGCGATATAAATGATCGCTCGAGGGTTTCCCAGCCCCAGGCTGACATGTGGCGGAGACAGGGAACCAGTGACCTTCTTACCCAGTTGAGACAGGCAGCCTGACTGGTGGCTGGGAGGGCTGGAGCTTGTTTCTCCAAAACAAATGCCCTGCATCAGTTCAGCTCTGCTAGAAGTGATGTTTCTCAGCCTACCATAGGACTGATCTGTTACTTCCACTTGCTAAATTTGTGTCTCTTAGTGCCTGGCTTTAGGTAAGCACGAGGCAGGTGGCTGCTGGGCTTTGTGTGCTGCTGCCCTTGATCTGGTTCCATCTCCCCAGTGGTGATGGCTGCCGGAGGGGCAGAAAAACTTGGAGGAGAATCTGGGGGAACCCAAAGGGCTGTGCTGGGCTTGGAGAGTGAGGGTCATACTTTATCTGGGTGAGATGAGATAATTGGATAGACCTGGTATTTCACAAGCTAAAGAGAGCCCAGGCTACCTCCTCTGTTGAAGAAGAAATTGATAGGCTAATTTGCAGTACGCAAATGAGAGCTCCACTGGGAAGACACAGCTCATAGGTCTGGCAGAGCCTTTGTCAGGAGGGAACAAAGGGGGACTGGGCTTGGAATGGAAGAGCCAGGTAAAAATAGTCCCAACCATTCAAACCAAATAGCCCTAAGAGAAACTGAGATGTAAGAGAGAGTGTTGTCTAATGTGAGGGAAAATGTTCAAAGGAACAGATTCCTCTTTTGCGCTCCAAACAAGCCTTCTGCTCTGCACTTTGGTACAGTTGCAGCAGCGTGGGATAGATCTGAAGAAATCTGTATGCTGGTGGATGGATGGTGTGGCCCTTGAGCCACTTAAAGGCAGGCTTCAGGGACTCCTGATGCCTGTGCTTGCTGGTGAGGATATCAGCTGTATATTTGATACACGTATCCTAAATAGGCTTTTTTTATAGACCCAAAAGAAGTGTGCTAATAGCTTTCTCCTGCCCTTCTCTGAGGGCTCTTTGCAGAAGGGAAATGCTAGTAAGGCACTTTACGGGAGGGAAATGCTGGTGTTTCCTTTTCATTGTGGTGTCAAGGGACTCCTAATCCCTGCACAGCCATGCAGTGGCAGACAGACTGAGAAAGAGCCCTGGTGCCTGGCCCCTGAGCTCCTGCACCCAGAACCTACGGGGAGCTGCCACAACTACATCCCTCGCCCAGGGCTGCTGGTCTGTCATCGCCTCCCCATGACCCCTGGGGACTCTGTAAGTCCCTGAAACACAGGGGAGTGACTTGAGGGGGGATGCTGAGAGGAAGATAATTCTGGACAAGAGGAAACAAATTAAAACAATAAAAAATGATCCGACAACATTTCTTTGAGCTTCCACAGACATAAACCCTCTGTTCTACAGGCAACTGGGTGTCTCTCATCATCTTGCATCGGTTTGTTCCTCTGTAGCTGTGTGGATGAAGAGAAGAGAAATGTCATGGCAGAAAAGAAAGATAGAAGACTACAAAAAGCTGTGAGCTGCCAGTGTGTTTTGAGATGCTTTATTCTGAATCAATATTGAACCGAAGAGGAAGTATAAATCTAGCAGATTACAGCTGAAGCAATGCCAGGGCATCTGTTTCCAGATATTCTTTTTTTTTTTTTTACTGGCTAGAGCAGCTGTTTTTACAAGAATCCACAGTAAAAGAGATATTAAAACAAAGGGGGGAAAGAAATAACAATAAACAGGAGATATATAGCAGACGAGGAGTAGCAGAGACGTGGGGCTGGAAAATAAATGGAGGAGAAGAGAAAGAACCTGACAACCAACAGTTTGTAACCAGCATCAGGCACTACAAAATCCGAAAGATATTTGTTTTACAGGACAGTATTCCTCATCTCCAGAATTGTGCTCAGTGATTTATGGCTCCTGGCAGCTGTTGCAGAGGTTGAACTAAGAGCAACAGAGATAGAAAAGTGGAAACCACCCTTAGCAGTTGCCTGTTGTTTCCTAATGGAAAGAGATGTATTAGTAGGAAGCCAGTGAGGGTGACTGGGTGTAGTTGGAGGCAGATTCCCATCTCCATTGCTCCCCTTTTCTGGGATCAAATTAACCTTTGATGAAATTCAGATTGTAATTAAGGCAACAGGCACAGAACTGAGGGCATTCATGTGGCTTAAAGCCTTACCATGCTTCAGCTGAGATGATGTCATCGGCACAGGCATGCTCACGGCCTGGCTGAGAATGGAATAACATGTTAGAGTAAAGCACTGTGAGGTCATGAAGCCTGTTATCACAGCCCCAGAGAGCTATCTCAGCTCACTGGGAAAGTGGGAACCCGCTCAGCTTGGCCAAGCCCATCAGGTCAGGATGCTGCTGGGGTGCCCAGTCTGTTCATCAGTTTCCAGCAAGCCATGCAGCCTTTTGGTTCCCAAAAACTTTATTTAACATAACAGATTTCTATAGAAACTATTCTAAGATAAAATTAACTAAAACCCATTGTCCCTCCCAGAGTTTGAACTTTCCCTACATGACACTCTTTCACAGTCTCTAGCTGTCCAAAGAGTGGCTCACAAACCTTGAAAAACCTTTTTATAGAAACATTTTGCAGGATGTAGCCTGGTGCCCCTCTACTTAAATGTCTGATGTTTGGGAGCTCCGTCTGAGTGTGGGGCAGATTGGCACCTGCATCCTGCATGGCCTGCATTCTGCTGGCTCAGTGCTTTGCAAAGCCCTAGAAGTGCCTTGAGCAGGAAAGGTGCTGTCTAACACTACATCCCATTCTTCCTCAGTCTCTGACATGTCTAGGTGCTGTGTTGCAGCATGCCCTGCATTATGTGCTTGTCTTGAAATCAAGCAAAGACCCCTTTTCCAAGAGTAGCTCACCTCTGCAAGTAGAGGCTCATTTTCCTCTCATTACTTTACCAGCACCATTCACGAGGGCTTGCAGAACTAAGAAGAGGATTTTGACTTATATCTGAGGTCACTTAGAAGCCAGAAAAGAACATCAGCTATCAATAATCCATTGTGCTTAACTTTCTGTACCAGGAATGACCCTTGCATTCGCAAACAGCACTTACCTGAGAAATGCAGGGAGGCAGCAATGGCTGCAGCCGACAAAAAGCCACCCGCTTGAGTTGCTGAGGATTTGGCCTTGTGTTTTTCTTCATTTTTATTGATTCATTTTGCAAAAATGCATTGCAAATAGGTTTATTCTAACAGCCATAATTGAGCTGATGAGAGCTTGGGAAACGGAGACAGGAAGCTGAATAGAAATCAAGCCTGAAATAAGACGCTCATGGAATGAATGCATCTCCTAGATGGTGGGAAAGTGGAATGAATGTTTCTCTCCCTGTACACAGCACTGGGCATAGCCCTGCACACACGGATCCTCTGTGCCTGGCTTTGCTTGCCTACGCTCATGCCCACAGCCACAGCTCTGCTGCGTCTTCACCAAGAGCCAAGGCTGAGTGCTCCTGTGTGTCCCTGGAGGGTGCTGTACGTGTGTGTCCCTCTCCCTCCTTGTGACAATGCCCTATCTGAAAACCTGATTTTTAATGTCTCTTTAACCTCAACCCTCTTCACTGAATAAGAAGCAGAATCATTTTCTTTCCCCTTTTCTTCTAGCTTATGTCTTAAATTGCTAAATCTTCTATCTCTTCTAAAGCACTGGAGGAGTGCGAAGAGCAATGGCCCTCCAGCCACTGCTGCAGCTCCAGGATGTGACCCTAAGAGAAATTATTCATGGAAATTTGCAGTCAGCTCACAGATAGCTGCTGAGCAGGAAGGCGGCAATCTTCCCCTAATCCACAATTTGATTCAGATTATTCATTTGGTGCTTCTGAAGAGTTAATGTACTTGGCTGGGACAGGATAGAAATGATGCCTACTTAATATGACAGAAAATAAATAGAATCTGCTTTCGAAGGATGCATTGACTGAGCTGTCGTGCCTGATACTGGGGAGACAAGTGTCTACAAGCTTCAGCTTAATGTGGCGTGGAAATGTATTGGGTTGTATTTATGCCCATATACAATACTTAACTGGCTATTGTGCTGATTAAATATTTAATTGGCTGTCTGTGAGGAGAAATGCACCATTAGTCTATAGGGAATTACCCTATTCCTTGTGCCTGATCTTAAATAAAATGTGTAATTCCTTGTCACTTAAGCATCATGCTAAGTGCCCATTAAGGATATGTTTTCAAGGGAAAAAAAACCAAAAAACTTGCCTGCTGGTGTTGTCTTGTGTGGACACCAACTTGCCTCAGCACAGGCACAGCCCTCGGGGGCATGCTGGGGCTCAGGGGACAGTGAGGATGCTCAGCCTGTCACCTGCCTGTCACTGCCAGTTGGGGCACAGAGTCAGCGAAGAGGTTTTGGGGTTCCTGTGCTGCTGAGTGGCTTTTGGAGGTGCTGGTTAAGGCAGACAGGGACTTCAAATGCTTTTCCTCTGGTCTTTCACAGTATGGATTGTCCAGATGCTGTAAGGGGAGAGAGAAATGCGGAAAGCCCATCAGAGTGCTCCTAAGATACAGCTCCTTGTTGCAGCCGGGGGAAGGGAGTGGTCTCAGGCAGTGGCCATGACGGGAGTTTCTTTGCCTGATTTTGTTTGGGCATCTGAATTCAGTGAGGGGAAGAAGAGGAATAAAAAGGAAGGAAGGCAGGCTTATGAAAGCAACTGTTTCTTCCCATCCTCAGGGCTACCCTGCGGTACAGCAAAAGTAAAGTATGCAGAGCAGAGCTCGCTTACCTTGCAGACTGCACAGTGCTGAGTACAATCATTGTGAGAGAAAAAAATGCAAATGTATTGAATTTTATTCCCTATCATTATTATTTAATGAAAACTCTGGATTTCATGATGCAAAAGCTAGTGATATTTTATTGGAAAAATTCCCTGCTCTTAGAGCACAGCATCGTGCCAACAACTTCCAGCAGCACATACCCCGATGGCTGTGCAGCCTCTGCCGGCTGTGTGGGCAGAGAGTCCCCCTGCCACAGGCTAACACGGCACTTTGATTCATCCCAGCAATGAAGCTGCCATCTCTGTTGAATAACTGATCCTTCAGCAGCATAATTCTTTTTCCATTGACAGTTTGGCATCCTTTGCCAACTGGCTCTTTCTCTTCAGCAAATTTTCATGCCCATGCACATGTGCCTGCTGCAGAAGCGGCTCCAGGGCAGCATCCTGTCTTGCAGCAAGGTGTCCACTCTGTTTACTGCTTCAAAAGCACTGGCCAGCTATTGGGATTCAATATCAAACTCCAATATTCTGAATAATGCAGTTTCATCTGCCTCCCTAGAGCCAGCTCTGGGCTGAACTATCTGATAAGTGTGGCTCTTTGCTGCTCTCCCATGCTCCCTGTGCTCAGGGGTTTTGACTCTACAATGAATGGTCCCAGGCTCCAGAGCTTCTCTTAACAGGGTTGACCTGAAGACACAACTATCCTGGGACAGATAATAAGGAAAGCCCTTCTAGGACTGGTGCAGTGAAGGCATAGTGTTAATTTTAGTCAGGATTCATGTCCTTGTTAGAAATGGGCAAAGCAAATGAGCATTCCCCTGGCTGGCACAGACAGCTTGGCTTGCCTGGCACTAAGGGCAGGGGCTTCATGCCTGTGACATGCTATGATGCCCTCAAGCAGAGGCAGCTCCCATCAAAAGCCCTCTGCAGCTTTATCCTCCTGGCTGCTCTGCTATCTCCTCTTTGCCTGTGCTGAGGCTGGGAATTCTTCAAGGTGTCCGGCCCTAAACCCTAGGCTGAAAGGAGTTGTCCCTGTGTTGGGAAATTCCCTAGGGACAAGAAGGTCATGGGCATGCAGGACCAGGAGTCAGAGTTGCATGTAACAAGGTCCATCCTCCAAGTGTTGGCCAGGAAAGCTGCTCTTCTGTGATGGAAGGGGAATATTTAAGTGCCAGCAATCAGGGCTGCCTCTGTCCTCTGCTCTGCTCTGCCCTGCCCTAGTGGCAAGGGACATTGGGACCATGGGACACACATGGGGCTGGAGCAAGTTCAGCCCATGTTGTCTAGGACAATTCCCAAATCTGAGGCAGCAATGGTCCATAGGGAACTTGGGGCTTCCTGGGTCACTCCACTCAACACAGATCAGCAAAAAGACAGAAAAACCAACTGGCTTTTGCTGCAAACAGCTGCAGTACAAGGCACACAGCCGAGACCTCATAGTGCTTTTGAGTGACTAAGACCCTGGTAGCTGTGCTATGAGTAAGTAGCAGAGGGAGGGTCCTGCCTTCCACTTTGAGCAGTGTCATCTGCTGACAGCACCCCCATCCCCACCCCTCGGCTCCCCTCTTGCTGTGTTGTGAGGTGTAACATCAAGTCAGAACAGCCACCAGCCCCATGGAGACCAGTGTTGACACATTTGGGAGCATCAGGGAGATGTCAGCACAGCTCTCTGGAGGTATCACTCAGTTCTGAAATACCCTGACACGAGCCGGGCTCCAGGACCTCGAGGGAGGTGGATGCAGATTGCCTTAGTCACATTGGTTGGGTTTTCTTTCTTTCTTTCTTTTTCCCCCTTTTATTTATTTTTTTTTTTTCTGGCTTTCACACCTCCCCTCACTCTCTATTTTTGATCAACTGAGTCAACCCTGGGTTTGGCACTTGAGGAGTGGAAAGGTGATCCCACTCCATCAGCAGGGCACAGCCTACACACCGCTCCCCAGCCCACATTAGCTTTGCATTGGCAGCTGCCCACCACAAGCAAAACCACTATAAGACATTTTTGCCTCTATGAAGGTGGGGGTTAAAAGGCTGAGCACCTGAAACCTGCAGCATGGAGTTGCAGCATCCCTTAGAAGATGGAGAAGTGCATGGGATGGGCATCCTGCTGGCTCTGCAGAACCCAGCCTTAAAACTGGGAAACCAGTGGGACATCAGCTGCTCTGAGCAGGGGACAAGGACAAAGGAAGGTGAGGGGAAGACTTTGGGGGGAACTGATATGAGGTCAAAAGCCCCTTCCTAGTCCAGGGACATGTCTGAGTGACCAGCTCCTGGGGGCTGCGTGCCTGTGTCAACCCTTCCCAGTGCCAGAAGCATGACTGGCTTTCATGCCCTCTCTCCCAGCTTGGTGGTTTGAGCCATGCAGGATGTGTGTGGGTCCAGTTATACTTTGCTCAGCCACTGGCAGCAGGCTTGGCAGGACCCCATAGTCCCTGTCACGGGGCTGATCCCATCCTTTGCACCCTGGGAAGAGGGGGCAAGGAGAGGCATAAGGTTTTAGCTTTTCTTTAGAAAATTAATCACACTTTAATTACAACGAAACCTGGAGACATGGCAAAGGATTAAGTGGATTATCTTCAAAGTAATTTGTTATCAAATATTTATCCTTCTGGGAAGGGAGATGTAGCCTGAGAGATTCTGTGTTATCCATGCTGCCAGCCAAGGACGTGCTGTGTCCTTCTTGCCTCCCCTGCTCCTATCCAGCCCCAACCCACTTGGTGCAGGCTTGAAATTCAGAGCAGAGTCCCTTGTACCCCAGGGTCCCTCATCCCCTGGGGCTGGTGGCTTTGAAGCTGGCTCTGTCAAGGCTTTGCCCCTACAAGCCCATGGTACCGAAGGAGGGGAGATACTGGTGTCTTACTGGTGGTCTCTGGCTTGTGAGGTGACAGAGCAGGGACAGCCAGCACCGTTCACTGACTCTGGCAGCAGGACAGATGCTCCCAGCCCTGCTCCTTGCCAGCACCTGGCTGCTGTTTGCATCTGCAGCCGTGGGGAAGGGATGAGGGGGCTGCAGTGGGCAACAGCTCCACCACGGCCAGAGGAGCCAGTGAGATGCATGGTAAATCCAATTCAGCCTGAGCTCTTTATCCGTTCTGCAGACTGTGGGTTTAGTGCTTGGATGCTTCATTAACTAATAATAATGAGTCATTGTATTTGCCTTCTGGGCATTGTAAATGATCCAGTGTCAGGAGACCCCACGAGGATGTGGAATCGCAATGAAGCTGAAATGGTCTGATCCTCAGAGCTCAGATAAAACCGATACAGATGTCCTTTTGTGCTCCCCACCTGGGGACATGGTCCTTGGGAGTGGATGGCTCTGTGAATGGACCCTCACAGGGGCTCACAGCCAGATGGACTTGCAACACTAGGATGCTCCTGCATGTGCTGGGACCTCTATGATGTTTCCCTCTTCCACTCCACTTGTGTGCCTCGAACGGAAGTTATCCTCTCTATCCCCTTCCTGTTAATAAAGGGACTTTTTTATCCTGCACTGCCCTGCAAGCAGCTCTTACAGTCCCTCTCCAGTGCTGCAACTCAAGGTGATGCCCCAGCTGCTTCAGGACCACTCAGATTAGCACAATTTTGTGTTTTCCTGTGAGGATAATTCCTCCTCCAGAGCAAGAGCAGAGTGATGTCCAGTGTGCCAGAAATGTGCAGTCCCTGGAAAATAGATATTCATGTGCCAGTGGGGCAAGGCAAGTGGAGGGACTGACAGCTGCTCACAGACAAACATCCTCTGCCACCAGAGTCACAGCCTGCATCCCTGCCGACAGCACCAGTTTGCACCCCAGCTCCACGTGCAGAGAGGGAGCATTCCCCTCCAGCCCCCAAAATCCTCTTGCACACCCAAATGAGTGTGAGGGGAGCATCCTTCTGGCCTCAATAAACAGGCAGCCCTTTCCTCTGAGACAGGCACCCACAGTATTTAGTTTGCCTCCAAAATCTTCCCCCAGGAAGCTACCGATTAAACCAAAGGGGGGGGGGGGGGGGGGGGGAGAAAACGAGGGGGAAGAAAAAAGGGAAAAAGGAAAGAAAAAAAGAGA
>WTSP01019860.1:18560-85293 GCA_025331215.1 Actenoides lindsayi
CGCGCCTGGCACGCACCGCGTCACCACCCTCTCTCTCCACCCCGCACCCGCCGCCCCGCGGGAGGGAAGGGGAGGAGGGGGGGGGGGGGGGGGGGGGGGGGGGAAGAAATCAAGGTGAAAGCAATAATGGAATCATGAAAGAAATATAAAAGGGGAAATGAGCTGGTGGGCTGACTGTGCAAAGAGCAGGAGCTGAGCAGATGTTCATTTCAGCTCACACATCATCAAGGGGGACAGCAAGTGTACCTCCTGCTGGGACAAGCAGCTGACAGGGGTCGTCTTCTGCCTCAGTTAACACCATAAACTCCAGCCCTTAAGAGCTTACTGGCTGGCAGAGCAGCGGTCCCTGTGCGTGCCACTGTGTGTGTACAGCAGCTGCAGGTTGCCAGCAGGGCCGGGAGCCCGGCTGAGCCAGGGCCATGCCCGGTGAGGGGACCTGTGATGCTGTGAGCTGCTCAGGGACATTTCATCCTGGCCACGTACCCTTTGCTCACAGGTGTCACATCAGTTTTGGGCGACCAGGACACCCTCCAGTTCAGAGCTGGAGCCCCACAAAGCATGTGCTGGTGCAGCATGCGGTCACCTCTGCTACTATGAGTCACCACCCCACCATGGAATGAACCAGCTTTGTTTGACAAGACATTGTTTTCTATAAAACTTGTGGACTGGCATTAATTAGTTGTCTACCCTTTAATTCTTTATTAATTGAATCTTACATCAGCTTCTCTTTTATTTTGCCAAGGATTAGAGACAGACTGAGCTGGCAGCACCAACCTGGGTCGCCTCACATCCTCTCTCCAGGAGCCAACTCACCTTTCCTCCCCCTTTTACCTCCTGCAGCATCCCTGTCTCTGGGCTTTGCTCCAGGACTAGTGATCACAGCTAGGGCAGGGCACAGAGCCGAGGCACCCCAGCCTACTGCTTCTCCAGTGTTTATTCCTGGCAGATGATATTTAATAAGGCCACATCATTAATGAACTACAAAGCACTTCAGCAGCCCGACATAAGACAAATATAGCTGCCTGCTCATTTCCAAATACCAAACAGAAACATTTGCTGCCTGTTTCAGCCTGTTATGTATCACTATTAGCAATTCTGTGATTTCTATTAAGCATTTGTGTGTAATAATGCAAATATAATTTTAAAAACTGGTTTCTTATTGCCCTTGGCCCTCCCAGGCATGGCTTTTCCCTGGCATTTTCATCTTGTTTTTTGCATTCTCAGCATTCCACATCTTCCATAACGTAATGACCGCTATGTAGTTTTCCTTGGCTATATATACATTTTCCCATTGTAACTGCTGCTTTTATTTCACCGCTGAATCACAAGAGCTTTAATCGTTTCCTTCTCTGACTCTGTAGCCAGGCTTTTTGATCCCTCTGTGTGACTCCAAAAGCTCCCTCCTAAATCCCAGCCATATATTTTTCCATCTGAGTGTCTGCCCTCGCAGCCAGCCACAGCGAATGAGCCTTCCCAGGGATGCGATGGCTGTTTACATATTCTCCTCTCTCTCGCTCCAGGCAGGTTTATTCCCCGCCATGGCAACGAGGTCTGCTGCAGGGAGGCACCCCGCTGAACCGAGCCCTGCTTCTGAGGGGGTCCTCTGGACACACAGCAATAGCTGAGCTGGGCTTGCTCGCTGCCCTCCTTCAACCCCTCCAGCAAAACAGGGAAATGGACCCCAACCCTCTGCACTGTGACTCAGTTACCCTTCCTGAGGGTCCCTGTTACACAACATCCCACCTTCGCTTGGCTGTGGGAGGTGAAGCGGCAAGAAAACTCCCACTGTGCTGCTTCAGATGGAAAAAATAGGGAAGAGGAAGAATGTGTCAGCACAGATTCTCTGAGCAATGGCGTGAAGACACTCGTGTGAGTCTGGTTGTATATTTGCCCATGTGCAGAGGCACCACACGCTGCCTGCGGCCTTGCTTGGGATGGTGTCCCTGTGAGGGGAGGCAGAAGTTGTTTCAGGGAGTCAAAAGCAGGCAGAGATCTGGAGGAAACACCCCATGAGACTTTGTGTCTGTTGCAGATGTTGCCCCTGTTGCATCCAGATGTCCAGCTGGGAAAGGGGATGGTGCTGCTCTGCTGTGGCTGGGGCAGATGTGCTGGGGGGTGGGAGAGTGATGGATGGAGTGATGTCCCACCAGGTCCCCATGGTGAGAGCCTCGTATTGGCTCTCCTCCCACAGTCATGCCCCAGCAGATGCTGGCTGTTCCACCGTGTTTCATCACTCGGAGCCCTGCTGTGGACAGGAATCCCTTCCCCAGGAATGGCACATTGCACTGCAAGTACTCACCCATCCCTTTCACTGCCAGATGCATCCACAGGCCAGCCCTGCAAAATTCCCCCCAAGCCCAACAAAATGAATGTGGAGGTTGAGGCAAAAATACCAGCCAGGCAGGTTGATGAGGAAATATGAAGATATGTGGACTGGCAGACCTGGTTGGGTCCTTCACAGAGCCGCAGCTAGCAAGGTGCTGGGATCAAACACTCCAAATGCAGCCCATGGCAGCACAGATTTGCATCCTCCATGTGTCATACCCTTACATCACCCCCAAAAGCCATGCTGCAGCTGTCAGTGGCAGCTGGCACTCCTGCCTTCTCCTAAGCCTGCCATTAAAGCAGAGAAAATGAATCACAACAGATAGAGCATCAGACATGCATCCCTTCCTTCCTGTGTTCCTTACCTGGACTGATATCCCAACTCTACCTATCACCATGCTGATTAACCCCCAGTGCCCCAAAACTTGGGTTTTTTCGCTTGCCACATGGACCCAAAGTCAGCTGCTTGGTTCAGCAAGTTGACAGCAGTTCTGGTTGCCCCAGATTGGCATGTCTGGACCAATTTACTGATCAAGAAGAAAATAAGTTCTGAGGCTGTGGCAGTGAGGCAAGGGAGCAGGTCCTCTGGGACCAAGCCAGTGAGCTGGAAGGGTCTGCACCCCTGGCTTTGCCCCAGGGCCAGTTTTGGGGCTTGCTACTGGAGCTTCTGTCTTTGAAACAGTCTTTTCCACACATCTGCTGAGCAGAAGCTTATGTCCACCTCCCTCCAATGATGAGAGGGGAAGAAATTTTCAGGCAATGAGTTATTGTTGCTTTGAACCTCCCTCTCTGACACAGTGGGTGCTCACAGAGCTCACCAGACCTTTCGCTCCACCTCCCCTTGCCCTTCCTCGATGGTATCCGTAGGGGGGAACAGCTCCTTCTCATTAGGTGGGCTGTGATCTGTGAACCCTGTGCTGGATAATTGGCAGCAGAAGGTGCTGCACCAAGAGAACTGAAGGAATCAGCTGAGGGATGAAAGTTGAGACTGAGGAAGTGATCCCAGCAGAAGCTGGTCCTGCCTCTGGGATGTTCCCTTGCATATGGATTAAAAGAGAAACAAAGTGGATTAAGTTCTTGCACCTTCAGGCACTTGCACCCATGCAAAGCACTTGTGCTGGTACTCAAGCAGCCCTTTGGCTGGAGGCAGGAGAAGGAAGACCCATGTGGGATGAAGTTGTTTGGGAACAGAGGAGCTGATGGGGTTGGACTCTCAGAAAGCAGCATTAACAATTACCAGGGAGGAGATGGCCCAGCATTGTCCAGACAAAGTGAGGCAGAGAATCTTGTCTCCTCTCTCAAACCAAACAGATCACGAGTTTCTACATTTTAATCACATTTTGTGTCACGTCAGTATCTACCTTTGGGTTTCTGAGTTTGTTTGGGGCTTGTTTGCATAATGATTTCCAGGCTTTCTCTGCAAGTGTGAAATCCAGAACCGCACTCCTGTTCTGAAGGAAAGCCACAAGCTGGGGATAACCAGCACCAGAGGCAGGCAGCAAGCACCACAGGGCTTTTGGGAATTAGAGATTTCACAAAATATGAGTTGTGAGCAAATTCACTGCTGGAAGCTGGCTGCAGCTCACCCCAAGCCAGCTGCTGGTTCAGTCTGCCTGCTGCCCAGCGTGGGCAAGCACACGCATGTACAGGCACCCTTGGGTGAAATGGGACTTGGATTTGGAGTTACATCTGGGCACTGCAGGAGCTGGCTGCTGAAATGTAAAGTCAGCCCGGTGAGGAACATCTCCCCAGCCAAATCCCAGCAGTGCCTGCCTTGATGCTGTGGCTGCTTCACCAGCAAAGTCCCATTGTTAAGCTCCTGTCCCATACGGCTACAGCAGGACAGTGTCTCAGAGCAGGGGGGACCACACTTTGCCCCTGGGGTGAAGGTGGAAGAGCTGCTCCCTGGGCACACAGATACTGTTGTGGTGCTGAGAATAGGGTCCACGTCTCTGTAGGGGACAGACCATTCTTCCTCTGGTGGCAAAATATCATCCAGGCTCCAAGGCAGACAGACAGCCCCCATGGCAGTCACGGGGCAGGTGGATGCACAGGCCTCAGAAGCTCAGGGGCAGGCAAGGGGACAGGGGCTGAAGAGGCAATTGAGGTCCTAAAATGAAGCAGAAATGCAAAGGAAAATTTTTCTTCTGTCATTTATCTGGCAGAAGATGACACTGGGCCTGTCACCCCCTTTCATTATGTCTCCAAGGCTTTTCATGCAAATTCAGGCAAACAATTTCTTGGTTCCCTTTTAGCACTCTGGGAGGGCCAATTTCATTTCAGGAGCAGTGGGGAACAATAATCATCTTGAAGTGTCTTCCATCCTGAGAGACGCAGATAAGAGCTGCACAGTGGACTAACAGCACTAATTTGACGTTTTCAGTTGATAGCTTTGCAGATGACAAAAATCAGGCACCATAAAAGGCTGGTAAACTCAACAGCAGCAGGGTTACCCCCTCCTGTGCATCCCTCCTGCTCCGCTCTTCTGCCCTGAGAGCGACATGAAACCCTGTCCCCGAGTGCACCACTGCTCATTGCTGGGGTGATTTCAGTGTGTGTGGGGCAGGTTTGACTGGTGGGTGAGCCCTGAAGGAAGGAGCAGGATGCAGCTGCAGCATGCAGGGAAATGCTGGTCAGCCTGGTAGATACCCATTGGCATTGCTCCTCTTCCTGGAAGAAAATATCCCAGCTGTCTTCTGCAATCATTTTGGAGAAGTTTCTGATCACGTATCCAAAGCGGAAGTGATCACTTTAATGCTTCAAGTTACCAGTTGCAGATTCCTGATCTAGTCGATGGAGCAAACAAGAAAAACCTTGTTTCCATGCACCTCTCTGTGGTATTTCTCAAGTCCTCTCTGCTGTCTGAGTCCATGCAAAATCTGCAAGCAGATGTCCTTGTCCCCACTTGCTGCATCCAGCCACACATGCTGCCAGCCCTTTCAGCTCACACAAGGGTGTGCAGGTTTGTCTTGAAGCTCACTAAACCCAGTTCCCTCTATGGTGGGTGCCCAAGGCTTTGGTGGGTGCTACTGTCATTTGGGAAAATGAGTGATGACAAAATGCGTCTGTAAACTGATCCACCTAGGGAGTCAGGCAGGATTAGGCACTGGGCTGGACCAGTGGAAAATGGAGCCATGGAAACCTTGGCAATTTGTCTAGCCCAGAGCCCTACATCTGGGCAGGACCAGCTCCACCTGCATCTCTCCAGAAAGATGTGCATCTGGTCTATTCTAATGACAGCGTGTCTGTCTTCTCCCTGACCAACCCACCTCATATTTCATTCTTGTCCTTAAAGGGTTTCCCTGTTTGCCTGGTGTCTAACCCTAAATGTTCTTGCTGCTGTTTCAGTCCATTCCACCTTGTCCTAAGCAGAAGAAGGTGAAAAACTAACACCTCTTCCTTGCCATCACTTTGCCCATTATCACTTCGTAACAGTCTGCTCTTTTTGAGCCTAAAGCCCAGTTTTGCCAGCCTGTCTTTCTGTTTTCTACCCTCATGTGGCCCTCCTAGCCCCTCTCTGTACCCTCCTGCATCTGGTGAGAATGCTTTTTGCTTCCATGAGTGCCCATGATGGGTGTTAAACCCATTTTCAGGCAGACACTGGCATCCTGGAAAGCTGTGCTCCAAGGCTTGGTGAAGAATTCATTTTCCTTAAGTCCTTTTTGTCCTATTTTCCTCCTAAGATAAAAGACAAGATTGAGTGACCAAGGCAGGTATGAATTCACCTGGGGCTGCCTTCCAAGTTTGGATTTCTGCCAGGCATGAAGTCTCAGGGGAAAAAAGCAGGGATAAAGGCACGGATTTCTCCCTGGCGCAAGCAGGAGTCCAGCTCTGTCAGCACAGCAGGCTTTATTCACATGAGGTTAAGCTGAACCGCAGGCACTGGGGACAGAAGCTAATTAAACTGGTGACACTGGGGCATGCTGGTCAGGGCACACTGCAGAGAGCACAGGTTTTGCTGATGCAATGTTGCTGCTGCCAGCTGGAAAGTGAAATCCCATCCCGTGCTCAAGAATGTGATTTTGAACCCAAATTTTGACCTGAACTGGGGCAAAATGTAATATCAGATTTTATTTTTTTTCATGGGAGGAGATATTCAGAGCAGGTGGAAAAAGCTTTAGGAGAGCTCAGTGGGGTTTCTCGACATGACGCATGAACTGCTCAACTGGTGCCCATTAATTTTGTTTTCTCCCTGAAGTCAGAAGTGGAACTAGGAGAAGAGTCTTTGGTTCTCCCACCCTTTCTCCCAAAGGAAACTCATAATTTTTCACCAATCTTGATATATTCCCCAAGGGAAAATTTTCCTTTTTATAAGAGTGGCATTTTCAGCCAGCAAACCAGTCTCCTGGGAAATTCCTTTCTGTTTTTAAATTCACCTCACTCTCCTGGGCTTTGATTGCTTTGTGGGGGTTTTTTGTTTGTTTTTTTTTCTTTCTTCTTTCTTTATTATTATTATTATTTTGACCACAGGCTGCCGAGGATAGGTGTTATTCCTCCCGGAGCTGCTATCAGTCTGCTATAGGATGAAGGATAGAGATGCCCAGGTCAGCCTCAGTTGTCCAGCAGTTTGGGAAAGATGAATGCTAAGCAGCACCTCTGCCAAAGGTTTATTTTACTAGTGTCTGCAGCTCTGCTTTTATCCCATGTCCTCACCCCTTTTTCTTGCCCTTTTTTTTTTTGGATTGTGGATAGCAAGCACCCCTTTGAGCATCTCATCTCTGTGTTAACACCTCCCATCGAGCACACTCTCTCTTCTGAAGCTGGAAATGTCATTTTCCTGTAATTTCTTCCTGCTTAACAGATTGGATTTGGATTGCATTGCACCAACCCAGCCTGGCTCTGGCTCTGCAGCAGCTGTGTCCTGCAGACACCCATCATGGGGAGGAGGTGGCCTCGGCTGCACTCCGTCAGCATCCCTCACTGCCTCCTCACATCACCCAGCAGCAGCAAAGCCCAGCCCCCGCCTCCTCTGACATTTATTGCAGCTCTGCCAAAGAAACCAGCCCTACTTACTTTGTCCCTTGCAGGGAAAGGATACAAAATTTCTCACCTATTTCCCCAATATAATGGGATAATGTCTGGCTGGCCTGGCTGGTCGAAGTCTCCATGGCTTTGCTAATGTGGTGATGATGTCTTGTTGATGTAGGTTACGTGTCACCAGTGAATCTTGGATGACTATCATTAATTTCATTTTCCACAGGCAGATTCCATAGAAAAGGATCACTAGAGATCACCCCTCTCAGCTGTGGGGTAAGACCATCTCCGCTGATGCCATTTCCCATCAATATTTGTCTCTTCTGCTTGTAAGCTGACTCTGTTTATCCTGCCCTTAGAGCTGGGGCACACATCCCAGAATCTCCACTCAGTCTCCTCTGCTCCAGGCTGAACCTTTTTGGTTTTGCCTTGCCCCTGGGCTGTGGGCAAGTGTCTCCAGCCCACTACAGCTATGTGTGTCCCTGCAGTAGTTTCTAACAGCCCTTGGCTGACAGGCAACCATGGAGGTCAGTTTGTGGGAGACACTTTGCCCTGCTGCCAGCCTGGACAGCTTCTGAAGATCAATGGCCATGAGAGTCCATGGTGAATCATCCCCAGCGACCTGGATGTATGATGTCCCTGAAGGTCCAGATCTCTGGCAATGCAAAGACCAAGGGTCTGAACCCACCACTTTGGCTGTGCCTCCAGGGCTTTGGAGCAAAGTGCTGCTCAGCTGGTCACTTCATCCTGGCTCATGTTTGCTTTGGTTTGCCCCAGCCTGGCCCGAGCCTTGGACAGACTCAAGTGATTCACAGTCCAGCCAGGCTTTAGGAGCACATAAAACATGAATAAACTCATCTTTTTTTTTTTTTTTTTTTTTTTCTACTTGAAGACTTGTGATAGTTCACTGCATTGCTTTACATTGGTTTTGCTTCTGCACGGGACCCCAAGGAATTAGCAGCGAGTCTGTGCAAGTGGACAGGGCACTTAAACATGGCAGATAATACTGCTGAAATATTTACACTGCCCAAGGAGCAATTTCTCATTTTGCTGGAGGGCAGATTCAGCCCTGCCATGCCCTGGCTACTGAGAGCTGGAGAGCTCCTGCTATAGGAAAGGCTTTCTATGCCAAGGCAGTTGGATACTCTAGAAATTCCTCCTTTCTTTCTATTTTTTTGAGTGGCAAGGAGCGAGATGTTGGTGTGAGAAGTGGCATCCGAGAGATCAGAGCTTGGGGAAGCCCACAAAGAGGTTGGGTAAAGCATCCCCATCCAAAATGGAGTCGTCCCTGCCCACACGCTGCCTGCCAGTGGCTGTGCCACTTGTGTAAAACCCCCCGTGACTCCTCTGGAGTCATTTCCAGGAAAGAACTTGCAAGATAATGATCTTGTAATTATAGAATCATAGAATCTCAGAATGCTTTGGGTTAGAAGGGACCTTTAAAGGTCATCTCATCCAACCCCCCTGCAGTGAGCAGGAACAGCTTCAACTAGAGCAGGTTGCTCAGTGCCCCAGCCAACCTGACCTGGAATGTTTCCAGGGATGGGGTATCGACCACCCCTCTGGACAATTAGTGCCACTGTCTCACCACCCTCAGTGTAAAAAAATTCTTATTATTTATACCTAGTCCAAATCTCCTCTCCCTCACAGCAGAGGGATTCCAGCTCTCTGATCATTTCTGTGGCCTCCTCTGGACCCACTCCAACAGGTCCATGTCTCTCTTGTGCTGAGGACTCCAGGTCTGAACACAGGACTCCAGCTGAGGAGCTGCTAAGCTAAAACACAGATCTAGGAAATGCACCCTTGTAAGGGACATCTCCAGTCAATGCTCTTGTCTTAGCACTGTCATGGACCACAGTGCAGCTGGGATTTTTCTCTTTAGGGGGAAAAATCCTGTATTTGGCCAAAGGTGTTGGGCAATATTTGCAAAGTGAATGCAAAACACTGAAATGCCTTTGTCTCTGCAAACTGTCAAAGATGAGGGTGTGAAAAGGGAGCTGTTGGCCCTTGTCCTTCCTTGAGAGATGCTGAAGTAACAAGTCTGAAGTACCAACATCCTTTTGCCCTCCAGTGTCCACTCTAGGGCTCCAGCTAAAGGAAATCACAAGATTCAAATGTTAACTCCACAAAATCAAGGAGGAGAAGATTTTTGCTGGATCTTTATCCTCACATTCTTGATGGGGTGAGTGGGCACGCTGGCAGGGGTTTTAACGAGTGAATCTCATTAGCCCACTTAAGGTAAGACATGGTTGATACTGTGGCTTCTGTGCCCTGCTTCTGAGATGGGACTGGATCCTGAATCAGCCTGCAAAGGCTGATGGCTGCTTGGCTGGGTGTCTTCCCCGATTCCCACCACAATCTCAGCTGAGGGATGCTCTTTGCTCTACCTTCATCACTAACTGCAGGAAGGTTTTAGTCTCTGGCCTCTGGGGATCTCTCAGCCTTCACAACCACTGCCTCCAACATCACAACCCCAAATTCACACCTGGGTAGAGCCTCTTCTTGCTTGGCTATGGAGCAGCTGCTCCTGGAACATCTTGGGCACATGCTGGAGATGATTCACACCTTCCATACCTGAATCCTGAGTTTGGCATCATTAAGAAATAACACACTGGTTCTTTTTATTCATTTGCCATTTTACAGCTCCTGGCTTTGCTGCAGCTCTCAGCTGCTTTCTCAGTCCCCAGCTGGTCGTTCAAGACTGCTGCATTAGTCTTTAGTCTTCCAACTGAGGATGCTTTTTGCCATTGTCCTCTGTAAGCAGGGCTTTGCTCAAGCTGGTGTTAATGGATGATAGCAGAAATATCTCAGAAGACTTTTAAAACCCTGCTGTTCTTGAAACTTTTATTTAGCTACAACAGCTTCTGTGTGATTGCTGCTTGGGTTGCTCAAACAACAGCTGGAGACTAATGTGGGCTGCATCTCTTGGGAATCACTGAAGCCAGAGAGAAAGGCCAGCAAGGGTAGTGACAAAAGTGATGATCTTGCTAAGGAAAGCTGTAACAGCAAACCCAGAGCTGCTCATAAATCCCATCATCTTGTTACGCCACTGAGCAAAAACCAAAACCAAGATAAAAACCCATCACAAAAAAAAAAAACCCAGCTGTAAAGCCTGTATATTGTAAAACTTGGGACATAAAAATAACAATAAAGCTGCAGGAAAATCTGGAGGTGCAAGCTCCGAGCAATAATGGACCATCCAAGGCACGTTGCATGCAGGAGGAGGCAGCCAGTGAGGTCTCACCGCCAGTCTGCAGGGTCTGACCCGCAAAACTTTTCCTTCTGTATTTTCAGCTAATTTAAATTCTGTGGACTAAGGAATAATCATGTGTATTATGAAACGTTACCCCCCTGCTAATATTTTAATTGCCAGTCGGTCCCTGCTCAGGGAGGGGAAAGGGGAATAGGAAGTTGAGAAGTCGAAGCGAATCAGCCAAAGGAACAGATGGAGCAAGGAAGGGACCGGGCAGGGATTAGCACGCTGCACACGCCTGCACGCACGCATGCACACACACCCGGGCACAGCAGGGCTTCTCTTGCTGCACGACGAGAAGAAACCAGTTCAAACAACAGGTCTTGCATTAATATCTCATTCTCTATAAATAAATCAATAAAGGGAATGCTGTTTGGCTGCTCCTCCTCTGAGTCACTTAGGAGCCCCGTGATGCTTTATGTCCTGCCTCATCCCTTTGCTTTCTCTCCCCGCTTGGAGGTTAGTGGGAAGGACACATCACCGTTCCCCCTCTTGCATGGGCTGTCAGGGGCTGTGGGCATGATGCAGCCCCCTCTGAGCCCCCACAGAGCTCTGCGGGTGCCCCCCCACTCTTCTGGGGGAGCACCATCATGGCCTGGCTTGTGGTAAGGTCATCCCCAAAGGAGGAGCCTCTGCCCAGAGGTTTGAGACTGTTGCCATTTGTTTATAGCAGCAGTGCTTTAGAGTAGTGGAGCCAAAATGAGAGTTACAAGCCTGTTTCAAAGTTTCTTCAGTATAAATGATTTGGGAAAAATAATGGGGGGCTGGAGGGAAGTGCTGCTGTGTATTTTCATAGAGGTTGTAGAGGGAACTGGAATGGTCCTGTGGGAATAGGGCAGCACCATCTGGGATGCTGGGATCCTGCACCCTGGGTCACCCTATCCCAGTATGCAGGCTGCAAAACCAAAGAGGGCTTTGCTGAACAGTGAAAGGGCTAATTAAAAGCCTCTAAAATGTCATCTGACAAACTGCAACGTGGGGCTGAGAGCTATTCCTGCTGCACAGCTGTGAAACAGCTGGGCTTTGGATCATCCTGCCTCCGGTTGGTTTGCACATTCAATAGGACACTCAAGAGAGTGTGAATGGGAAACCCAAAACTTGCTTTGCCTTCTCTTCATATGTGCTCATAGGGTCCCTGTCATTTTTGTGGCGTGTTTGCTCTTATTTTCAACAGCTTATGTCTTATTGAGGAAACATGATCTAAAACAATGAGG
Organism: Actenoides lindsayi; assembly: GCA_025331215.1. Lineage (NCBI taxonomy): Eukaryota > Metazoa > Chordata > Aves > Coraciiformes > Alcedinidae > Actenoides > Actenoides lindsayi. The sequence goes on from WTSP01019860.1 coordinate 30,327, forward strand.
CTCTGACAGACTGGGGCTCCATGCAGAGAAATGCCATGTAATGCCTCTCAGTGCAAATGCTGGCAGATAACACACCAGAACAAGAAGTTCAAGTGGTTTAAAATAAATCATGTGTGCTGGGTTTTAATGCACATACAGAGCTGCTCTGGTTTTTGATGAAGGCAAGAAACTAGTGCTTCTTGGCCTACAGCTCATAAGAATAAAAATTACCTATGATAAAAATTATTAATATAACCTATTAATAATTTATCTGGTGTGTGCAGCCATGCCATCAACACAATGTCACATGCCAGAAGATTTCTGCTTTCTTGGAGGATTCACTCAGGTGTCCAGAGCTGAGGAGCTGCTCAAGGCAAGAGCAGTTTTGCCTGGTGATGGACCAGCCACTGAGCCATCTGTGAGATCTGCCAGGAGGAGCAGGGTTACGGGGCTGTGCTTGTCCCAGATTGAGGAGAGCCAGCCCCCCTTGTCCTCTGCCTTCTGTCTACAGCAGGTCATTGGAAGGCATGTCAGCTCTGGTACCATACAGAAACCTATCACCCCTCTCAAGCCAATGGGTCCATGCATTCAACACTGCAATTTCCAATACTGTCCAGGGATCTCACCACAAGCCTCTTGTCTCAGTGGGTGTTCCAGTTCTGGATGTCCATTTTTGGCATTCCTTTGCTCCCTCATGCACTTGGATGTCATGTGCCATTCTTCCTCAAATCCAGATTTATCTTGCAATTGATAGAGATGGCAGGGAGGTGATGTCTTGACATGCCAGGAGGATCAATAACACAATATTTCAAGATGAGGGCTTTGGAAAGAGCTCCCTTCTGTGTGCAGCAAGCCCCTCAGGGTACAAGAAGGGCTAAGAGGCAAATCCAAAGCCAAACGAGAGCAAACTCAATGGAGGGAAATGCTGTTGCCCACTGCCTGCTTGAGCAATTTGATCTTGCGCTTGTCCTGAGCCTGACCTTGACGACTCTGCTGCCTGTTCTGGGGGAGGCCACCAGCTCTCCCTCCCTCTCTCTGGCATGAGAACCCTGTTAGGGAGCTGGGGATGACCTGGACCAAGTCCTACTGTCTCGCTTCTGCCACCGTCATTAGTACTCTGCAGTGGCCCTGTGTCCTCCTCAGCGATGCTCTAATTGCTGCTGCAGGTCACAGAAACTGTCAGCTGGGAAGAGATCAATGCTCCCTCCCTCCCAGCATCTCCAAAGCAGCTGATGACACAGCCACTCTGTCCTTTAATGCACCTAATGGCACAAAGCGCTGCAGCGGGGCACGGTTCCTGCTGCTGCCCTGCTCCTGCCCTGCAATATGAGGAGCAACTCCCCTCTGATGCTGCTCCAGCTTACTCAGAGGCTGCCCTGATGGCACATTCCCTGGCTACAGGTGTCCGCTCGCTTGCAGCTTGTGCATGGCTCTTGTACCCATGTCCCAAGTGTGAGCTGAGCCCTTGAGCATCTAATTTTTAATAAACCAAAGTACTGTTTGCTTTTGGGAAACCCTCCAGCACTGATCCTCCCCCCTTCCCCTTGCTGCCTGCATGTTTCATTAGGCAGGTGTGAAGATGAGGTGCGAGGGCTACTGGAACGGATTTGAGGTTGGATTAGAGTGAAAGAAATGAGTAAAGAGAACTGTACAGAAAAAAATTGACTTGGAGTTGGGCTAAAATGATTTTACATAGGAACTGGGAATAAAAGGGGAAAGGAGGCTCACTTGTTGTGTCACAAGGTTCAGGATGCACGCCCTTGCTCTCTGAACTCCCTCAGAGAGTGAGGCCAGGTGCACCTTTAGTCCCAGACTTGGACAACCTTTTATGACTAAGAGAGTTTGGATATAGGGACTATATATAGGGACTGAGGAGACCCCACAGGGCACTGGAGTGGGTGAACAGGGCTGGAGGCAGATGCCCAGTGCTGAGGAAGGGTCTGTGGGGTGCACCAATCTACAGAGGGAGCTCTAGAGCTTATTGTCTGCTTTTTAGTCCTCTTCTAGATAGAGCTCAGGGTCTCCTGGCAGGCATTGCATGACTGGGGTGATACAACATAAATATGGGCTGAGAAATGGCTCCAGTATGTGGGTCTGTGTCCCACTAGTGGGAAATCAGCCCTGATCCTCTTCTCTCCACGAGATTAGAGTGGCTTCTAAGGGCACACCATTTAGCATGACCAAATATTGATGGTCTCATAGCTCATGGCTGATGGAGCACAGCACAGTCCTAGTGTGTTACAAGGTGATCAATAATAAGTAGAAACTAATGCACTGGAAATGATGGATTCAGAGTCAATTTGGAGCATGGCTGCAGGCTGTCAGTGTTGCCTGGCCTCAAGGGGACAGCAAGGCAGGTCTTGGGTCACAAGTGGCTCCCAGGGCATTTCCCTGCATCCCCCTAGGCTGCAGCACAACCTGGGCAGAGCAGTCTTGCTCTGGCAGCAGGACCTTTGCTGACCTTTGCATGGGTCATGGCACAGTGTCAGCTGCTCCTCCACCTTGCTGCAGCCCTTGGACACAGCCAGACGAGTCCTGACTGTGCTGTGCTAAGGACAGGGAAAAGCAGCATTTCCTCTTGTACAGCCACGGGCACTAAACGTTGCCCTAATAATAAATGGCTTTTCATTCCTGTAAACCGTGTCCTGCTAATGCTTCCTGCTTCTGCAGCCCAGAACCCATCCTCTCCCACCTCACTCATTTTCTGCTTAGTCTGCCCTTTCATTGCCTAATAAATGGCATGATTCAATTCTGCCGTGCGCCTGAGGACCTGATATAGCTGTGGGACAGCCACCGTCCCCGGCTTGCCTGGGCTTCTGCCCCAGAGCAGGGATGGGCTCCCAAACTCATCCTGCAGAAACAGCACTGGGGGGGGAACAGGGCCAAGCAGTGGGGCTGGAGCCCCATCAGAAAGCTCCTAGGTCCCTCCATTGAGGAGGTGGGAGAGCCGTTCAATGGCCAGGTCCTTGCACCAGAGGAGGAGAAGTTTTGGACTGAGATGTGAGCAGAAAATAGCCTTTCTCAGCATAGTACTACTTTATCTCTATGGCCAACTCCAGAGTGCAAAATGAAGCCACATTTTTTCTGTTCAGCCAAAACCAGCAAGTGATGGGTACTGAGGGGGACAGAGACTCTGTGACAATGCAGGAGACTTCAGGTCCAAATGAGGCCAGGGGCTTCATTAGTGGCTTCATAGCTCCAGGAAGGGTTGAGGATGGCACCACAGGGGTTCTGGTGTAGGCACACACCCAGATGTGACCCTGCCTCTGAGCTGCTGACTGCCAGGGCACCCTCCTGGGAGGCACCAGGAGAGGTGAGGGTGCAGCACCCCCAACACAAACTTCTGCACCTTCCCATGGCCGGGCTTTGCCAGTATTGTTGTCATCTAAATAGCAGTTTTGTCCTCTCCCCCATCCAAGAGAGATCCCTCCAGCAATGTTTGCATCAGGCAGAGCCAGAGGGTCACATATTGTCGGCAGCTGCTGAGATGATGTCTGCAGAATGCTCCCTGCATCGTCTGCCGTGGGGAACCCGCCAGCTCCAAATGTCACCCATGAGCAGGAGAGAGCGGCGGCTCCTTTAGCAGGCTGAGCCCATCCTCCCACCTTTAATTGTAGTGTTATAAACACAAAATCTCGGCAGGGCTGCCAAGGAAAAAGCTCCAAATCACAAATACCTGCCATTATAGTAACATGGCCAAGCAAACAGCTTCTTACATCAGCTCTGCCTTTTAAATATTCTCAGTTAGGGGCTGGTGCAGCTTCTTTGAGTTTTTTTTATCTTAAACAGCAAAATCTTGGTCACCGCCCAACTTTACTGCTTGCTTGTCGACTCACCTTTGGCACAGATTTTGGTTTAGCCAGGGAGTGAGAAAAGTGCTTATTTTTTGTGGGAAGGCTGGGCAGGTGCCTGGTTCCCATCCAGGCTCCCCATGCAGCCCTTCCCAGCATGTGCTGGTGTGCACATCACGCTCATCAGCTCAGCAGCAGCACAGTGCTAAGGTTCTCCAAACACTTTAGTGCATAATAGGACTGGCTCAATAATCCCATTACAGTCTGTCTTCAGGGTGCCAGGACTAATTGGCAAGCGCTGGGACCTTCATCCCCAGCTGGAATTTTATTGCTCATCAAAATTAACCATGATGCTGAAGTCTCTCGGCCACACATGTGCCATTAGCTCCGTCTGGAGCTGTGTCCTCTCTGGGCACTCTCAGGGCCCCACTGCTGCTGGTCCCCAGCCTCTGGCAGGGAAAGTACATGGTTATTGCTGCAGATGATTTGCCTTTACTTCATGCTGTTTGCAGCTTAATGGGGTTTATTTTGCGCATGTCCAGTTGGAGCTGCTTGCTGCATGAAACGCTGGCTGGAAGGTGTTGTGCTGGCACTGCTGGGGGAGCCAAGAACAGCCCCAGGCTGGCACCTGACCATGGCACTGGGTGGGGGGTGAGTGGCCTGAGCTGGCACTGCCAGTTTGAGGGGCTGCAGGAGAGGCTATCATTAGGCTGAGCCTTTGCTGGTCTGGTCACATCTCTTGATCACAGCTTTTGGCTTCGCTAAACTGTCCCTTCTCAATGAAGCACTTGACACGTGCTTCATTTCAAATGTGGGCAGTGGCTCAGCTATCTCCTGTGCAATGGGCACACTTGTTTAAGTGTGAAGTTTGGGATTTTTTTTCCTCATCTAAAGCTGTTAAACAGCAATTGCAGCTCATCCTGGTGACTTGTTTTCAGCTGTTCTGGGATGTGCCATTTCTAGGGCCCTGGAGAGAGCAGAGGGCTGAGAACAGACTCTGACAATGCACCTGGTGACAGTTTCATTTCATTTTAAGCAATTCAGACTTCAGACACTCTGCTCCCACTGTGGCTCTTTGTGGTGATAAGGAGTAAACTCTTTGCCTCTGAGTTTGTGTTTCCCATCCTCATACATGACTTAGATCCTAGCACCATGAACCGAGGCTTTGAAAGCACACAAACCTCCTCTCACAGCATGCCCTTGGGCTGGAGACTTATTACCAGAAAATACTGCAAATGCCAAAACTTTGCAAGGCTTCAGAAAGTGGTTAGACAAATTCTAGGAACTAAAAAATCCATCAAAAGCTATGAAATGCCAAGACAAGCTCTGGGGCCCAGATGGGTGGATGCCAGGGAAGTGTCTCTGAAGTTTGTCTGATACCTCCTACTCTCTCCATCACACGATCTTGATCAGGACAAGCACTGGGATGTTGGGCTGAAGGGGCCCTTCGTCTGGCCCAGATGTGTGACCTTGTGCTCTCCTCTCCTCATGCACAGGGATTTATTGCAGGCTCTCCATGCTGTGCAGGTCTCTCTTTGCCATTAGCTTCCGGAGGACTTTTTAACCCAGAGCTGCTATCAGCCGGTATTTTAGCAGGATGGCAGGAGTATCTGGAGTGCTACAAAGAAGCTTTTGGGATGAGGATCCATTGTGGAGCCAAATAGGGGAAAGCAAAGGACAGCTCTTCAGACAAAAACTTGTTGAAAAGAGAAGTAAAGGGAGGCTGGAAGAGCTTTGTCTTGGTTCTGTCAGCTGAGTCTGGTGTGTGGAAGCAACAAAGCCTGAAAGCCCTCAGGATGCAGCCAGGGAGAGCTGTGCCATTGGGCTGCACTGACTGCACCAGTGGCTGGCTAGGGCTGGGCTTCAGCTGCTGCCAGAGAAACCTCTCCACAGGAATGATGGCTTTTGTGTTAAACGTGGGTATAGAATCAGCTCTCCACCAAGCAGAAACCTAAAGTACACTTAAGTCCTCTTTTTATTGCTTTTTAAGTTGGATAATCCCCTGGTTTAGTCCATTTCTCGCAGCTATAGCTGTTAGTCAAAACAAAAGCCTCGCCTAGATTTAACTCTGTCTTGCTCCAGGTCATGCTCTCTGGGTTTCAAGCCCATCACCCCGGACCACTGGCACCTCACTGTGCCCAAACCCCCACCTGGGAGCATGCCGTGGCCCCGGTAGAGGCAGTGTGCCTGACCCCCCTTGGTACCCTGCTTCTAGGGCTCCCCACTGCCGGCACCCACCCCAGGGCTGCCCTCCAGCTCACATCCCTGTTGTGCTATTTTTCCAAATAACTGACACAGCCTTGCTCTCCCACTCCTGTGTCCGTCATCCTTCAGAGGATGAGATCCTGGTCATTCAGATGCTCAGCTGGTTCATTGCCTCCTCTCTGCCCAGCTGGGAGATGCTGCTGGCTTTGCACTGCCTGCCCCTGCCCTCATCCCAGGAGGGGACCTGGAAAGAGGTGAGTTTTCGGCTGCTGCTTCCTTGATTGGTTTTGAGCTTTGATTCCAGTGTAAAGCTGCCTGTCAAGGCACTATTTCATACTTGCCTGTGTCAGCTGATAAACCTTTGATTTTCACTTCTGGGAATAATAGCGCAGTAATGAATTATATTCACAAGAATAACTGTAATAGTCATAAAACTGCAAATAGAAGAAAACTGTAAATCAGTCACCCCCTTGTAATGTGCTTACTTCATCTGAATCACCCTCCCTGGGCAGATTATCAATTTTATTTGGCTTTTCCATCCTAAACTTTTATTAAGTGGGGTGCCTCATGCGTAAAGATACTGAGCACAAGCCATATGTTCCAGGGATTTATCTGTTTGTTTTGCCTTCCTTCTCTCCCTCTCCCCTTCTGCTTGCAAGTCTCAGGACCTGCAGGCGCCTGACTTTGGACCGTAAAAGACACATGTCCCCAGTGTCACTTTACGTTTATTATGCAAAAAAAAAAAATAAGCTGCCAGTTGATGCACAGACCTTCCTCTGTGCTGTGCAGAATTAGCCAGACCCTGCAGCATGTTTAGATTTCCATGTAATTAAAATGGAAAGCCATTAGCATAGCTGCAGGGTAACCAAGGGACCACATCCTGGACCCCAGTGTGTCCTGGGCTGCAGTACAAAGATGCTGCCTCTCCCAGTCGATGGCATGATGCCTGCCCTGAGCCCTGCGTGTAAACCAGGACATCCCCAGGGCACAGGGAGGGTTGCGAGGGCAGCTGGGGCAGTGTCAGGAAAACAACAGTGACAATTCCCTGCTGTGCTGCTGTGACTGAGCACAGATGGAGAATGTGGTTTTGAAGGCAGAGCTGTGGCACGAAGTGCTACTGGGTGGCTCTGGTGCAGTGCTCACCCTGTTTTCTCCTGGACATGGAGTGAGATGGCAGCAGATCTTCTGGGCCCAAGCATCTTCTCTTGCTGGGTACAGCACGGTAACTTTTAGCAAAGTCCCTGTCTTTTCTCTTTTTATTGGAGAACCATAGTAAAAAAAAATCCCTTTTTGTTTCTTTCCCCACAGCCTGCCCATGTCCTTTTCCATGTTTCTTATCAGAAATCCACTGGTTGCAAGTTGTGTTCAAGGGTTGCAAGGCTGGCATGAGAACAACGTTGTATCTATGCTCATGTAAAAGGCATCAGAGCAGCCAAATGAGCTGGGGGAAAGGTGCAAATGACAGTCAGCAAAATGCAACTGTTTTTTTTAGTCACCTCTTTGAAGGCAAGAAGCAAGCTGGAGTGGAGTTTGCTTCAGCTGGATATGAATTCGCCAGGGCCTGCACAGCTTTTGGAAACACTGGCTGCAATTTTCCACCATGACACAGAAGGAGAAAGGGGGAAAACCACAGACTGGGTGATTTATGAGATGATTCTCTTGGATATTTCCATCTGTGATTCGAAATTACTAAGTAATGTAGAAACCCAGAACTGCTGCTCCAACTACTCCCGTTAAGTGTGCTTTTGCTATGATTTTTTCATGCAAGTCCAGCTTCTCCTCCCCTGTGCCATCAGCCTCCAGCACCGGATCTGACCACAGCTGCCTCTGGCTGTGCCTTCTGCCCAGTAGCAGATTGTTTTGTGGCTCACAATGGTCAGTGCATTTGCAAGAGATGATGTAAGAAAGTGTTCAGTTGGGTTTTGTATCCATGCAGTGTGTCTTCGAGTCCAAAATCCGCATTTCTTGACTTAATGAAAATAATTTTGCCTAGTTAATGACAGCTAAGGGAACTGAGCCCATCTGCACCCATTGAGGACTCTCAGCCAGTCTCTTTACAGCTTAGCAGGACCTGAAACACATCTGTTGAGCAAAGGATGTACTGGAGACGAACTTTTCTACTCTGCCAAGTAGCTCCTTGCAGGTCTCAGACTGTTTTCTTGAGCAACAGGGTCTTGGCATGTGCTATCACAGTGCATGTGTGTTGGTGCAGGGGTGACCAGAGCGGGGTCAGGGGGCTTTGTCCAGCTCCCTCATTTCTCCTTGCATCGCTCTGCTGAGGGCCTGGGCCTGGGCCAGTCTTGTAATGTGGTTTTCCCAGTCTCCCTGGAGGGGATTGTAGTTTGAGCCTGGAGATGTCCCAGCTCACCAGCCCTTCTCTGATTGTCACTGGATTCAGTTGGGCTTTTCCAGAGCTCTCACTTGGCCTCATCAAAGGAAAACCAGACTCGGCCAGTTGTGTACCATTAGGAAGGCTCCAGACCCCAGTGAAGCTCAAAATGTTACTGGCTTCAGCAGAGATGAAAAACAGATTAAAAAAAAAACAGTTTGCAGAGATGACTGAGCTGGGGCATGTGTGGAGGACAGGCAGAGAGTGCAACTACTGCTGTGACTCCTGGGTGTCCTTCACTCAGCACACAATGCACAGCATCATCCCACACCTATGTGACCAAAGAGGCTTATTGAGGTAATGAAAAGTCACAGGACTAGGGAGAAGGGAATACAGTGAGGCCAGTTTGGGAAAGGCTGGAGACACTACAGCATCTGCTGGAGGTTCAGCCCAAGACACATTTGCCAGAGAAGGTCTTGCTTTCAGGCTTCAGGTGATGGGTTGACATGGGCTCTCAGGTCCTCTATTTCCAGAGGTCTCAGAGGCTGAGGGAGCCCAAGTTGACCAGCACAGAAGCAGAAAAGTCCTTGTGAGATCCCTGCAAGGTGTGCAACCTGCCCTCTCTTCTACAAGGAGAGCTGCAGGAGCAGGCTGCTGGTTGTACTGCTTGGCAGCTCTGCGAGACAGAGCAGAGCTGTGTTTGGAAGGAGCAGTGGTGGGGGGAAACTCATAGGAACTGGATTTTAAAGGCAAGTCCGAAGTTCAAAAGTAGCTGCTATTTGAACAGAAATCTGCTCTTTGCAGCCAATTAGCAAGGCTGTGAAAGCAGCAGGAGCATCTCGTGTTTTGACAGTGTTAAAAAGTCACAGAAACTAAACAGTGCGGATTGAACATGCCACCCATGCAAGCTGTTGCTCCAGCTATCCAGTGCAGAGAAAAGCTGCTGGTAGCCCCAGCAGTGCGGTAGGTCCCAGCCTGCCTGCCAGAGACAGCATCCCTGCCCTGCCCTGCCCTGTCCTGCCCTGTCCTGCCCTGCCCTGCCTGCTGGGGTGGTGCCTGCAGGAGGAAACTATGCATTTTTGGTCATCCCCAGACAGAGCTATTTTGTATGCAAGGGTCTGTGTTTATACTACCTGGTCCCCTATTTTTCTTTTGGGGTTGAAGTTTTTCTTGGGTGAAAGAGTCTGGTTTGGTCTGTTTCTGCTGTGCAGGGGGCCAGCATAGCAGGGATGCTCTTACTGCCTGGCTGTGCTCCCTTAAACAGATGAGTTTGCAGCTGTTTCACTCTCCCAGCAGAGTGAATCAATGGCTCTGATGCCAAGTTCATTTAGCAAACTTTGTCTTTGGAGAGTCAGACAGACCTGGCACAGCATCCAGGGCACAGACAAGACAGGGCAGGAGGTGAGGGAAACACTTCCCAAGGGAAAGGGTTCCCTTCATGCAGGGTGAGGGATGCTCTGTTATCCTGAAGATACAAGAAATGGGTCCACAGGCAATTTCTCCTGGGCCTGTGAAACACTGAGGATCCCAGAGAGACAGATTTTGTTTCTTTCCTGACTAATGAACAGTGAAAGACTCCATGTCTGGTGTCTGGGGCTCACATACACACACAGACTCCACCTGGGATCTGCTCATATCAAGAGCCTCTTCGTGCAATCCCCTCATGGTTTTCTCGTCAAAAAAGGCTGATCTGATACTGCAGTACAAATGTATCCATTGGTATGGGGCTACAGGAGCCTCTTGTCCCAGCTAAGGCAAGAGGAGGGTCTCCAGGTATTTGTCACATGTGGTATGGACAGAAGCAGGGAAAATCTGACCCCTTTTCATTTTGGCACCTAAGGACAGTGGAGACCCCGTCCCTCGGTCACCTCCAGACCTTTCTGCCCCACTGATGAGATGTGTCCCCTTCCTGGGATACTTCCTGGACAGCAGTGAATGACCGAGCTGGTGGCTTTGGAGATGGCACCGAAAAGGTACCTCTGGTCCTCCGCAGCCTCAGCATCAGCCCACGCGGCTAACACAGCCCTCGCTCCGGGCACTGCCATCGCATCTCTGCTCCCTGCTCCACAGTCAAATTAATGAGGAGCAGCAGTGCAGGCAGATCCTGAGCGAGCAGGGAGGGGGTGGCAGGGAAGGTGGAGGGGGGGGATGTTCTTGGTGACTCACTGCCCCACTCTGCGTTCAGGGAGAGGGCTTTCTCTTTTGGTGGTGAATGCTGGAAAGCACCTCCTTCCCTCCCTCCCTCTTTCTCCCCCCAAGCCAAAAAAACCTTGTGACAGCTTGATTTAGGGCTGGATAATGAGGCAATTGTAAGGAAGATGGGTACAGCAGGAGCCTGTGCTTGCCAAATCGTTCGGCTTAATTGATCAAATATTTTTATGCATCGTTTATTCCTTTAAGGCGACCGTAAGCCTCTTCTCCTGCTGCATTGAAATGAAAAGAGCAGTGCTGGAAATCACCCAGGTTGAACCCGACTGTGACAGAGAGGGGCGGGTGGCTGCTCAGGACCTCCTTGGCCACCCAGGACTTGCTTGGCTGACAGTGCCTGTGTTGCCTGCACCAAGTGGGGGGTGGGAAAGTGGATCTGGCCTCTCCAGGGCTCCCCAAGGCAAGCAGCAGGGAGGAGCGCAACTGCAGGCAGCATCCAGCCAGCTGGACTCGTCCCGAAGCCTGGCCGGAGTGCGGGTACGGCCGTGTGTGCCCCCCAGGCTGCGACTGTCCTTCCCTGGGGCTGGCCGTGTCCCCGAGTGCCAGGGCAGCGTGCCCCACGAGGGCTGGCCCTGCCTTGGCGGTGCGAAGGGAAACAGCCAGCGAGCCAAGACAGACACAGAAGTAATTGCCAGAAAATGTTTCCCCCGTGCAATTAAGTTGCTGTAATCACTAAATCCCTCAGTCAGAGCCGGATCTGTTAATCTACAAAGAAAGAAGGACAAACCAAATCCATTCCTTATTGGCTTTCCCCTCCTAACAAAGGATGGCAGCGGCGGGGCAGGGCGGGCACACGGCTCTCACTCCCGCCTCCTCCCTCGGACACCGCCGCTCTCGGGTGCTGGCTTCGGCCACCTGAGCCCCCCATGTCCCCTACAACCCTTCCTTGCCTGGGTTCGGGCTGGCCGGCACGGTGCTGGGCGAACCCTTGCCCACGCAGGTTTTAACACGGTGTATTTGGCACCACGGAGAGAAGCCACGGCGGAATGGGCCGTGGGACTCCCGCTGGGCTGTGGCGAGAGCCCGCGGGTCATCGGGCGAGGAAGGGAGGAGCCTCGGGGCAGGCAGGAGCAGCCCCGTTCCCGGCCGCAGCGCGGTCCCCGAGCTGCAGCACTTGGCTGGTCGCTCCGAACTCGACCCACGAGCTGCCTCTAGCGGCACCGGAGCCGCCTCTGGGCTGGTGCGGGGCTCCAGGCGAGGAGCTCCTTCCCAGCCCTGTCTGGGAGCCTCCTGCCTGGCTGGGATGTGCCCCATCGCCCAACAGCCGGCTGGGGTTGCATGAGAAGGGACCCCAGGGCTTCCCATCCCATCCACCACCAGTAGCTTGCTTCTCTGTCTGTGTTGCCCTGTTCCCCGGCCCGGTACTGCCCCTCCTACCAGTGCCACGGGCAGCCCAAATCCTGGCTCTGAGCTCACCTGCCTTCTCTTGCTCTTTGGAGTCGGCTTGGCACGTAAAATCCTTGACCTGGGCTCCCAGGCTTGGGCTGCTGAGATAAGAGTGGCAGCAAAGATATGCCCAGCACTTTTCTGCGTCACTTCAAGGACAGTTTGATGGGAAGCAAAGCGTGGGTGCTTGCAGGCAGGGAAAGATCAGCAGAGCTGGCTGGCAAATAAGACATGTGGACCAGATACGTGCTTCTTTCCAGGGGTGGCTTCCCTGGTGCACAGAAAAATGTCAGGGATTGAAGAGAATTGTCCTGCCCCATTGGCCCCATGCCTGATACATCCCTGGGGTTATGCTCAGCTCTCAGCACTGTACCACTCACTTACACTGACTGTGTCGTGGCCTTCCTCTAAGATTGCCTTTCCAGTCCTGGGGATGCTGGACATGCTTTGTCTGAGAGCTAAGAAATGAGGCAGCTGATCAATAGGACATATCCCAAAATGCTATTTTGGACTCTTCAAACCATCAAATTCTGTTTTCTCTTATTCAGCCCTGCTCCATGACAAACCTTCACCAACTGCCCTCTTGCTTCACCTAGAGAACTAGCAGACAGAAAACCTCATGATCCTTTTGGAGCTCTCCCTTAGCTGGCCAAGGCCAGGTGAGCTCCACCAGCATCCATGGGAAGCAGAAGCCTCTTCTCTCCCAGATGCAGCCGGTCCTCTGCACTTTTCCCTTTGTTCAGAGCAAGTTGAGTGACCTAAGATTTCCTTGATCACACACCCAGGGATGCTCCTCTATACTCATGTGCTCCAGGGATGAGCAACTAGCTTCAGAAAAAGGCTGAAAATTCTGGAGACATCCGAAATGAGATGCAGATGAAGACAGTGGGAAGAAGACAATCAGATGGAGGTGAATTGACACCTGGGGCTGAGACCCCCAGCCCAAATTCAAAAGAGAAAGAAGCCTGGTCTGTGGTCCTTGCTGCCGTTCAAGGAGGACACTGTGGTTGAGGCATGTCAGGAAGCACTGCCATTCTTTATGACCACTAACGGTATTTGCAGCTCTGCATTTAAGGATGATGATAAAGGTAATCAAACTGTCAGGGACAAAGACAGATGGTGAGCCCACTGGAGCCAGTGAGGGTTTCCCTGCTTTCAGTTAACAGCTGTGATATATATTTCATTCGCACCTACGGACTCAGAGCGAGAAGCAGTGCTTTACAAAAACACTGTAGGGGGGAGTACAACAGACACTGAATTTATGCCTTCTTTAGGCATCACCATGAAATATCGCAGGGGTTATAAACTCCTCCCAGAAAATATTTTGATGAGCAGAATTCCCTGAGGAGATAACAACCAGTAGCTTAGCTTCCTGGAGCCGGATGCATCCCAACAACCAGTGACTCCCCTTTCTCTTCCTTCTGCTCCCACACAAGGTTTTGACAAGGTCCTGACAGCAGGCACCGCAATCCTTATGATCTATCCAAGCTATGAAGTACACATTTCTTTCGGAAGTACAGGCTGCAAGAGCAGTGTCAGGGATGAAGGAAGGGGAGGGAGGTGCAAGGACTCCCCAGCTGCATAGCCACTGACCTTGACCTCCCAGCAAGTTCCATAGCTCAGATCTCTGATGGCTGTGGATCCCTAGCTGTATATCAGGGACCACTCTTGCTGTTCTCCAAGCTCTCCCTTTGTCATTATTCTGACATCCCTCCTTTCTTCTGTCTTCAGATGTCTCTTTTCTCATCTTACCTTTGTATAGTGTCATGTTGGCAGCAGGGACAGCCGGCAGCCTTACTTTCTTTGTAACACAAAATCATTCAACACAGTGCTGTGCCTGCACTGATACCGTATCCATGCAACCTGTGTTTCAAGGATCGTGTTTGCTTTACTTCTGTGGATTAAAAAAAACCCAAAGAGTATGAAAACAGGCTTAGTAAGATGAGTTCTAGAAGCTAATTAGTTTCAACATTGAAAGGGCCACTGCCCAGCAGCTAAAAATCATCGTGTTTGAATGGTGAATTAAGTCAGCCAAGCAATAAATCTGAGCAACAAAACAGTCCCTTTAGCTCAGAGGAATTCTTATTCCTCAAAACACTGATAAATGGCTTTTTCCGAGAGCCCACGAGGTCATCAAATTAATAAAGCATTTCAAATAATGTCTGGAAGTGAAGTGACACCCTGCTGCAAGAGATTTGCTGTTAAATCCAACTCTCCATAACAGAGTGTGATGTGTACAGGATTTCCAAAGCAAACTCAGCCTCTTATCTAGGACAGTTGTCCAAACTCCTTCATGTTTGTTCTGGTCCATTGTCACCCTCCCTAGTCATTATTTAGGAGAGTTGAGCTTAAGAAAAACTCACAAAAGACAAAAAAGGAAAGAAAAATGAAAACTTTGGATTCTCCCATTGACCAGGCAAGAAAGATACTTAGAAGGCAAGTGAAGAGAAGGCACCAAAGAGGAAAAGTGAAATGCTGAAAAGCTCTTGAGATAATGGTGGGACATGCTTGCATGCTTTGCAGTGGCTGCTTTCCATCCACTACCACATAGATGTATGAAGCTGTTGCAAGAATGCTGCACCCAAAATACTGGATTTATTTGTTTGACACGAAAAGGGGCAGGGACTGTTGGCTGCCAGCAAGCAAACGTCAGGGATATTTGCATGACCCAGCACAGTCAGAAAGCAGGGAGGTCCCAAAGCCTAAGAAGCAACACTCAGACATCCAGGCATTAAATAAAGGAGTTCATCTTTCATTTAAATTCTGCAGGCTTTGCCTGAACACAGAATGACCTTTCCGGACATACCAAGCACATAAAGCCAAGTATAGCCCTGCTTTATGCTGCCCTCTGATTCCTTTCCTGCATGTTTGGGGTGGCCCTGATTTGGGCTGAGATGTAGCAGCAGTAGGCATGGATAGGGTAAGATGAGTGATGAATTTAGAGATGCCTGGGGACAGATATAAGGAAAATCTTTCCAGTGATTGGGGTAGCTTATCAGAGGAGCAGTTTGTCTGGGAGATGTGACATCTCTGCCAGTGGCTGTTTCTAAGACAGAATGGACATCTGTGGCTGAGACCATGTCCTGGGTGGCCTCTCATGCTCCCTTCTAACCCAGGGCTGTTCTCAGTGCCCTGATCTTTAGAGGAAGAGAAAGTAGCACAGGACACAAGTTTCACTTTCAACTCTTGCAGATGGCCCCTAACAGGCCTTATACCAAAGGCAGAGAGAAGGAAAGGCAAGAGGAACACCAGCTAGCTCTCTCCAGCTACTTTGCTGGAAGTTTGTGTCATGGCAGCCTTTCCCTTAAAGCCGAATACATCCCCTCACTTCCCACTGAAATGGCTTTCTGTAAGCTTGTTACACTTGGAACGATTTAATATGAAATATATATTTAATAATATGGTAGCACAATGAGGCACTGAATAGGACAATCATAAAAAAGAGCTAGCAATAGCCTCTGCAATATTGTACCCACTGGGTACGTTTCTTAATGAATTCCTACCCCAGGTTTCATCTTTGTTTGATTTACTTCAAGTACAAACCTCTTGAGGCAATCTCCAGTATGTGCATACACCCCAGAGCTCTGCCCCCCGAGTCCCATCACACTGCAGTGCTCAGAACCACAGCGCTGCCACCTTGGGCACGCGCTCGTGCCAGGGACAGCTCGGCTCCGCGGGGCTCTGCTCAGCGCTCTGCCGACGGCCGACAGGCAAACCTGGCAGCACACGCGCCACGGTGACTTCCAGCCTCTTCGTAGTCTCATTGACATGCAGCAGAAACCCTAGATACCATATGGAACGTGGAGGCAGATGGATGGACATATGTATAATCTGCGTGCATCTCTGCTGCTGTAAATGTCCCCGCACGGGCATTAACTCTCAAGTATATGGTTTGCACTGGGGGCACGAGAGAATTTTTCTCCCATAAAATAAATAAAATACGCTCTGAGCGTCTTGGGATGAAGCCATTCTAATCCTTTGATTCTTTCCAAAGGAAGATGATTCCATATTCAGAGCACTGTGCAAACAATTAATTAGCCTAATGAAAATGAAAGGCCTAATTGCTCAGTATTATTATGATCATTGGCAGCCAGGCGTAACCGAAGAATAGGCACTGTCTTACCAGGAATAAAATGCAACTTTCCAGCTTTTGGGGCTTTTCTGATACTTGAACATCTAACAAAACAATTTTTATTTTTTTTTCAGAGCAATGGTGTAATTCTCACTTCCACATGCAAAAAAGCTGGCAGGATTTGGAGACATCTGAATGAGCTACTATAAAAATGAAGAGGAGAGAGCCCCAGCTGGTGTGAAATGACCTGGCTGAACAGAAGTCAATAAAAATGTAACTTGCCTGAGTTGAATGACATGATGGTGTCTCTGCTGACTGTCTCCAGCAGGAGACTTGACTCACGAGAGTGCTGCAACATTAAAAAAATATTGTATTTTTTAAGGAGCACAGCTAAAATTAAAGTACAATCATCCTCATGCAGCTCCCTTTTCAGTTGTTGTTATCCAACTGGAAAAGTGCTTTGAATTCATGCAGATGAATTTGTTCACTGTGGATAGGATCATGCCAAGTCAGGTTACAAGAGCTTTGCAAAAGGCAACCGTTACCACTCACGCATATCTCACAACATGGAGATAGAAAGCAGATGCTGACTGAACATTGACCTAGCCTGAGGAGTATGGGTCCAATAATTCTTCCTTTAAGCAGCTGATTCTCATAGGAAAATCCCCAAGATTCAGTTTTAATTCTATTATCTCCCTTGTGCAGAGACTGGCAACCAGAGACTCTTCTTTAAACACAATGAAGGTCAAGTCTGCTCTCATTTGCACTTGCACGACCCCAGTGACTGTGTTATGAAGGGCTTCTCAGCAAGCTGGATATTTGGTGTTTGGGGCAGGGGGACTGCAGTTTAAACTTAACTTAGGGTGCACTTACTCTGTGCTCCAGGCTGGCACCCCAGAGCCACACAACCTGCCCATACAGAAGACACCCATTATCACGCAATACCACTCGCATGGGAAATCCAGCTTCCCAGTGTAACCAGTGGGGATAGGCAAGTGCCTCACTTAGGGGCTTGGGATCATCCCCTGGCAGAATTTAATACTCTGAATTGATTGCAAAGCGATCAGGGACCAAGCCTGGACACCAAAATGAGGTGGAATGGTCCCCTCCCACTGTCACTATGCTTAGCACAGCACTCCAGGGATGTTATTCCCTCCCCGTGTAATTTAATAAGCTGCTGGCTAGCCAGGAGCAAGGGTAAAGTCAGACCTACATCTCCTCCAGCTCTAGGGATGCAGAGCAGGAGCAGCCCACACCCTTCCCTTGGCACAGGAGTGGAAACTGCTTTACGCCATCTCAGCAACTCACTTAAAAGGCAGCGACACAGACTTGGTCATTTGAAGGCTTTAGATGCTTCACATTGATGATGTGTTGCCTTTTAGCGGGTGATGTGTGTCCTCATATGTTGGGTTTTGGGGAGGATTAAAAAAAAAAAAAAGAAAGAGGTATTATAGAATAGTACAATCCTGTGAAAAGGGTATGAACAGAAAACCCAGGTTTGTGGCTGAAGGTCGCTGCACTTCACAAACCCCCTTTAGCTTGCAAAAGTGAGATGACAGAGAACACACGGGCTTCCTGAATACAGTTCAGGGCTGTGACCGTTTGTGTATGCAGCCGGTAACCATTATGACAGATGCTGCTGAGGACTTTGAGACATAAAAAATATGACAGACCCACAGACGTCACAGCAGGAGTGGTCTATTGGATGACTGAATATCCCAGCAACCTTTATCAGGCTGGCTAACAACATTCTGCTTAGTTGAACACAGCTGCTATTTAACCTCAGATACAGCAGGCACTTGTCAGCCCTTACTGATAAAAAAGACAACCCTAACAAAACGAGGCTGTTGTTTTTCATTTATTTTGCAAATCTACCAATTCATTTTATGAAAGTATGAAATCCTATGTGGTTACATTGAACTGTTACATTACAATCCAGGTAATACAAATAATCACTACAAAGTTAGTTTAAGGTACTCTCGGATAACAAGTTGAGTTAACATTATTGAAAATAAAAATAAGTCAGAAGAGAAAAACCGGCCTTGTGATTGTCCAAGTATTTAGTTTAAAGCAAGGAAACCACTGGAGACTCTCCTTGTCCTACAAGAAGTTAAGAGAGAAACACTGATGTTTACATCATCTTTCAATGTTAATGTTCAATTAGATGCATCAAACGAATTTAAGTGCACACATCTACTCAGGATAAGAAGAATCATTCAGGAGTTGTTTGGAAACCACTGTCAGGTTTCATTCTCCTTTGCTTGCAGATGCATAAAAATCCTGTAATATTGTTCATAAAATACACCAGAGCTTCAAATCTGGTCTAATTGAATTCACTGAGAGTAGGATCAGTTCCTACATTTAATAAGTGCTCCTGATTTACTGAAATTCTTACAAAACAGACTCCTTCCCAGGAATGAAATTAATTTAGCAAACAAAATACTGTAATATTTCAGCAAAAGCCTTAGCTTTACTATCCAGCAATTGACACTGCAACTGCATTTCTCAGGACCTTTATGCATTATTATTCTTTCCTCCTCACCAGCAAGAGGATGCATGAAGACACCAAGGAACTGTGCTTAGTAAGGACTCGGAACTATGTAAATAAAGTATAAAAATCAAAGACCAGATTGAATTAATCTAGAAACTGCTCTCCTGACACCCATTTGACACACCTCTAGTGTCACTCTGCTGCCTGTAAGCTGCCACTTCTGGGGAGACATTTGTCAATCACGGTCGCATCGCTGCTTCTTAGGAAGCAATCAAACGGAGCTTTGATTTTGTAGCTGCATCTCTACATTGCCTGTGTAGTTTGGGGCAAAATGTCCAAAATGCTACTGCCACATACAACGCAACAGTTTCACAGAAGCAAGGAGAGCTGTTTATGAGGAAAAAAGCACAGATTCAGGTACAATCCTGACGACCTGTTGCACAAAGAAGATTCAAACAGTTCATTCTCTCTTGCAGCCTTCACATCTTTCAAGTAGGACTCCCAGAATGGTGCAATCCCTCCAATCTCCATTCACGCACACGCAACCAACGCGCAGAGCTCATTATAGTACAAAAAGAAAGCCAGCAGCATCTTAGCAAGGCTTCTAAGAGAACTAGATATTTATCCGCAAGAGTATCTTTTAACACTGATCACCTCAAAAAACATAAAGAAACCAGACAGGTTACACAGAACTGTACACTTTTCACCTGGACATAAAGTGCCATCAAACTACAGAAGCACAAAAGAAGTTACTGTTGAGGGCAGTAGCTATTTTAAGTGTCTACAGAAGGCTTTATTCCCCTGAAGCAGATCTTGGAAATGATACCAAACCGGTGGCAACGCTACTCTAACCAAGGCCAGCAATTTCCTTCCTTCCTGACAAACACCACTCTTGCCCAACACGCCAAAGTCAACTAGGATGCACTTACTGGTGGCTGACTGCAGAACTTTCCTCAGAAGGTAGATTAAAATGGTAATAGATGCTTCAGTTTCCCATTCTCTGATATGATACGATAAATCTAATCTGTTTGGGCCCTGTGTTACGAGCATGCATTACAACAGACAGCCCCTCTCTGTTATTACCACTGTGCCTGCTTGTTTTCCATCTCTACTCATGTAAATGTAATGTCAAATCCTCTTAAGAATCCTGAGCAGCTGTCCAGAATCACTTGTTCAACTGACATTTCTGTAATAATAAGAAAAGAAAAAAAAGAGTTGTGGGAAATTAAATGGTGCTCCTGTTGCCAAGTTGTTAAAATTATATGGCAATATGCTTCCAGTAGTTGTAAGAAATTAATTTGTGAAGTGCTTACAAGTCTTACATCTACTAAATCTCAACAGGATATGAAATGCTATTTAAGTGATACAACTTACAAATGTTAACGAGAAAAAAAAATCAGCACCAAAGAGTGAAAGAAGAAACTAGATTCTTGCCTGCACTCTGATTCCTGGAGGCTGGATCTCTACAGCTGAAGAAGCTGTGAGGGAGATCCTTGGCGAAGTACTTACATGTGTACGTATGTCAGCACCTGCACCTCTCCCTTCTGCCACCTCTCTTCAGCAGGTGAGACAGGGCACGTTTGGTGAGTTCCTCTGCTCCTGTAGACAGTGGCTGGCAAACAGCTCAGCCAGCCCCTCTGTTAACCACTCTCTCTTCAACTGCTTTCTCAAAGCACTGGCAGAGCAGCGAGTGCCACTACTCCTCACCTCCTTGTTATGTTGTTCAGAAAAAAAGTGCCTGCGACACCTGATCTGTGGATGGATGAATTTTTACATTATGCCACAATGCATTACTGTCATTCTTTCCTCACAACAACGTCAAATACAATATAAAACTTCAGATTTCCTACAGTGAGTTAAATCAGTAAAGTCAAAAGACAGACAGTGCCAGCAGTGCTCTTACTGCTCCATTCTGTAAGACAGAACCAGGGTAAGGCGCTTTGGCAATCAGCACCAAGTTTAAGCAACAAGCTTTGCAACAACAGTTCTCTCCCCACACGCTAGAGTACGCCCAAGTTTTTTGCAGATGCATGGAAAACTGAGACCCTCTGGTTGTTCTCTAAGCTGCTTTGAAACTACAACAATACGTTTAATCCAGCAGCAGATCCTGGTACTATTCTTTTCCCAAGTACAGTACATTTTGATAGCAACATAGAATCACACGACACAAAACAGATTTGTTCAAGCTCACCATGGTTCTGATGGGCTACACGCACCAAGAGGCAATTCAAAAACAGCACACAGCTCAATTCATCAAGACAACAACACCGACTCAAAAGAATTTCAGCTCCATTTTGTGTTGGAAGAAAGAGTTCTCAAAGGAAAAGATCTTATTGCAAGTTGTACTGCTCAGCTTGGCCACTTTTAATACAGATCAGAAGTATCACTAGTTACCAAGGAGCCAAGGACAAATTATTCCTGTTCTGTAAATATTTTAAGTCTAGAAAGCTTGCTTTAAAAAGAAAAGCCACTGCACAATATTCCAAATGGCCTTCTCTAACAGACTTGAAATCGTTAGATCAACACTGCCAGAAAATACAGATTGCAGCAGCAGTTCTGGCACCTTGCAATTTGGGAAACTGTTGTGCACTTGGGACTGAGGCAGCTGGTGTGCAGACCCCCTTCTCACGGGATCCTGGGGTCATCTGCGCTTCCTTCACAACAGTGTATCGTTGGACTCAGCAGGTGCCTTCCTCAGAAGGTGCAAACTGGCAGCTGTCATGAGAAACAGTGTCAATGCTCTGCACTTCTGACTGCGGGTGAATGGACACCTGAACGGCGATCTCCTGACCTTGCTCATTCACGGACCCGTCGTCCGAATCCCCGGCTGGTGAATCGCTGCGCTTGATCCCGGGGTCGAGGGGGTATATCGCAGCTTGGGTACTGCAGGCTTGAGTCTGCTTGGACTCCTCAGCACCTTCATCGGGATCGTCAACTCGCACGGCCTCAAAGATCTCCTCCATGAACGCCCTGCAGTTAAGAATCAGAGGCGGAAGGGGAATGCTTCTGGCAAGCTCTTCAATGTAGCGAGCAAACTCCATGGTCTTAAACTGAGTGACTTTGGCCAACTCCAGCGTTTTGGCAGATGTAATGATAGGGATACGCTTGGCTATCTCAAAAGCCTTCTGAAGCTTCTCGGCCCCTTCCGTCCTGAAGAACTCATTGATAGCCTTCTCTGTTTTGCGGAGGTGACTGCTCATCATGCACAGGCGGGTTATGTTCAAAATGAGGGTGATAGCAAAGGCAACGAGGCACACAATCATGTAGTAGATGCTCATGTCTCCTGAGGTGAAGATAACCCTCAGGGTGACCGTGTAGTACAAAGTGTCGTTACGATTAACACCTGCACACGTGTATCGCCCCCGGTCAGCAAAGTTGACTTTTGTGATGTTGAGAGAGTTATCGGCAATCCTCCACCGCTCACCTGCAAGTTCAAAAGAAACAAACCCAGCTAATGAAACAAAAATCACTAGGTAAACTAGACACGTGCTATTCGCTTCATCAACAGGAGACAGAGCTTGGAAGTAAGCAGTGCATTTCTAGCATAATACTGACAGTACATCAAGGACTTAAATTTCCTTTAATGCCTGCAATACAGAAAGCCTGAACCCAGCTACCAATCCTACTGCTTAATGGCAAATCACTCTGCACGCTTTGCTACTCTGGTTTTAATCCTGCCTCTCGTGCACTTTCCTGAGTGCTTTTGGACTGCAAGCTCTTTCTGACAGGGAACCCCTTCTTAACTAGCACTTCTCACCCACTGTGTCATACTATGATGAAAGGCTGTCCTCTATAAAGTCTAATTTTTCACACATTTGGAGTCAAAAGCCAAGTGACCCATGAAAAAGATCAGAGTCTGTAAATGGCTCCGCTGGCAAAAGAAGCCAGGATTTTCTTGAGCCAGTTTTCTGCTGAGTGTGCAGTGCTGATACACAAAACCCGTGGAAAAAGAAATCAATAAAAGCAGCTAGCTTCATACTGTATTTCCTGTGCGTTTACAATTTGGGGGGAAAACTGTTTTCATAACTCATTCTTCTAAGTACTCTACTTTGAACTAATCTCCAGATGGCATTTTAACTACAAAGAGGTTAGTGAATACTTAAGGCAGAAAGATGGTCTCCAAGAAGATCCTATCAATTAGCTTGATGACCTTCATTAATACTAATAGAGAAAACCACATGCATCTCTAAAAGACATTTTTTTTAAATTAAAAACTACAGGGACAGAACTATAAGAGACAATGTCTAGGAAAATATATTCTCTCTCTGTACAAAAGGGTTAAACAGCATGTATTTAATCATTGGCCATTACAAACTGTGCTAGCTTCCACAGTCTTACTGGTGTATAAACCAGAAAATAAATGTAGTAAGTTACCCCATGCTTAAAAAAAAATCCTGTAACAAAATTAAAGCCCTAATTACCAGATGGAAAAGGTCACAAGTTGTGGAAAATTGTTTAATTCATGTGTTTGGAAAAATATAAACTAGAGAAATAATAATTAAAAATGTCAGTTAGTATCTAGAAGGATGCAGATTAATTTTTTCTGCATTGAAAACTGTAATGCCTCTTGAATGAGGTGATCCTGTCAGGCACCATAGCAGGATGGATGGACTAGGACAGAAGAACTCAGGTATAGTTCTCATGCCAGAGGGCAAAGGACTTTGTTTCGCTCTCTCCTTATCTCTCATCTGTAAAAGCGGGAGGATAGGAAGAGAAGATAATAAAGTCCCAGAGGTTTTCAGATACTGTATAAAAGGGGAACATTGAAGTATAGAAAACGGCAGCAAAGCTCACCTTCATCTTTCTGTTCAAGCAGGTGTCCTCGGGAGTTATACCAAAGAATATGTTCATACTGGCTGATGTTCAGTTTACATTCAATTAAAATACTGGTCCCCTCTTTGGCTATGATATCATGGTGTGCTGGAGAACTTAATAAAGCTTGAGGCACTGCACGAAGGGACGTGTTGAAAGACCCAAAAGCAACTGTCCCATTAAAAGCTACATTTTCCAGGGTAAATCCAATTGAAAGATCAGCACTAACAGTCAAAATTAAGAGGCAATAGCTGAGCTTCATGGAAAGGTAGAGAAGATTCTTTTATCATTTAATTTGGAGAAATGAGATCATATGATATTAAGCTGTCTGTATTGCTCTGAGAGGAGGCTCTTGATCTGTTCAGTGATAGAAAATGTCTTGGATCCAAATGTGCTTTCAAGACTGCCAATATTAGGAGCGGAAACCGGAAACCCAACTGAAAGACAAAACAAAACAGAAAAAGAATGACTTTTATTAATCCCAGCAAGCTTACGGCGTATTCAAATTTCTTTTCCAGTAAACAGATTTTGATCAGCATAATATAAACTGTCAGCCGAGAGGTTCCAAATCAGAGCTTTGCTCAGAACACAGTAATGAAATGAGGGTAAGAAGGCATTAGCACAACCTTCAGTTCTTTAGATGTTCATCTTCTCATCCAAATAAATAACCTCAGGAACAGTAAACATTAAGGGGGAAAAGGTTTTAAAAAAAGAACCAAGTGTTCTGACTACTTGAAATGCATAACTATCTTTAGGGTCAGAAAGTGGATTCTGCATTAGTTAAGAGATAAAAAGTGCTTCCTTAATAGAGGAAGAAAACCAAGAAAGAGGATATAATATCTGCCTCCCTCCCCATAACATCAAAGTGCTTCTAAGCCCTGGTTTTCTAAAGCCATTCTTTCATTTAGCATCTAGAGAAAACCAAAAGCGCACACACATCTGATTTTCAGCATTTATACACCTATTTACTCAATCGTAGAGACACAATTGGTGTTAGATGTCTAAATACTACATAATATGCTTATAATCTCTTGTGTTGGGACAACTGTCCTAGCAGTTATGTACAACCATAGGGAGGAAGTCCCTTTCTGAATATCAGGACACTGATGTCTAAACATACTTCCTTTTTGCAATCTCCCTTGCTGCTGCATTTTCTAATTCTGCCTCTTTTTTTCTTGTTTTTTTTTACAACAAGCTTCTGTTGAAAATCTTTTAATTTATGCTCCTATATCTCATATTTTGTTTATCATCTTCTCTACCCAAATGCTGCCCCATATTTCACAGCAATCTGAAAAACTGTTTTCTCAAGGGACAGAATTCTCACTCTTCAAATTAATATGCACAAAAGGTATTTCAAGGCATTAGGAAACAGCCTTTAATTTTATGTTCTTTGCGCACAAGGATTTTCCTTTTTTAAAAGCCAGAAAAAACCCAACTTGTAACATAATGAGATAACACCGAGAACAGAAAATCTGTAATCAATTTTCCTGGAAGCCTGATTCAAAAAAAATGTCTTCCCTGAAGTTATGATTCCATCTAGACTGCTTCAGGGCAGTAAAAAACAATTTAGAAACTACAGAAGCCACAAGCCAAAATATCTCACTTCATCCCATTGACTGTGTGACTTCAAATTTATCATCTTTTATTCTACCACAACAAATGCCAGTAGAGTTGAATTCCATAAATATCACAATACAAAGGAACACATTTTCTTAATAATGCAGACACTTCTTATCCTTCCAGAATCACAAGTTAACACCGCCTAAAGCGGACAAAATCCTACCACTTATGGAAAATAATGCAATACAAATAAACAGAGGTGATTTGCACTAATTGTCCTTTCACAAGGGAAAAATCAAGCATATTCAGGAACGGTAACATTTGCTGATAACACACCACCCAGATGAGGAATTTTTTTTTCCAGTTAATTTGTTGAAGGTCAAATGATGCCCCAGACTTGACACCTGATGAGAAATGCATTTTCTGACCCATTTCTGTTGCGACTATTGCCAACACGAGTTTAACAAAGAAGGCAAAGCAGGCAGCTGTGTCCAGCTCTCTCCTTCAAGCTTGACTAACCAACTTGCCCACTGAATCCTGCAAGAGAAACTGGAAATCAGGCCCTCCACTTGTTCCTCTGTAAGCAGCAATCCCTTCATCTGCCCTCTTCATCTTTTTATTTGCCTCACTCTTGGTTTCTCTCATGTCTCTTGTCTGTTCACTTAGGATGACACCAGTGCTGAGAACTCCATTATACCCTTGTGCTGAAGAAGCTTCTTTGCACAGCTAAATGGTTGAAAACAGCACCAAGGCATCTTTTCCTCCTGTTTTCCACGAGTTGCACTTTAGGGACAGTGGTACTGAGTCCTGCTGCCTCTGGAGAAGTGCATCCCAGCCACATCAACTGCACAAGGGTGAAAAAACCCAACAATATTACGTTTGCTGCTGATCAACCACTATTCTGCTGTTTGAAGGAGTAGATTTAGTCTTCTCTTTTTAGACCCCTAGTATTTGCAAAGTGTTTCAGAGCCTGCTGACAACTGACCTGCTTATTTTGGGAACCTTGTGCAGATTTCTTAAAAGCAAGCTGTGGATTGTTAGCAGTTTGTGGCCCACTGACCAGGGTTGCCATTTGAGACTCTGTCTCAGCTTGCACTCGCACGTGAGGTGCTGCAGTCCCAGCTCTTCTGCGTACACCGCTCCACCAGCCCACTGCCTCCAGTTCAAAATGCCACTGCACTTAATGGCTTTTGCGTGCATCGGGACATGACTTAAGAGCATTCGATGCCATTACAAGTGATGATAGCTCTGCAGTGAGGACAAACCCTCATCTTCAGCATCAAATCAAACGCACAGCATAACTTACAGTCTTCTAAAACCACAACTTCCCAACTAGTAATGTTCTAGATTTATTAGAGAATAGTTTCAGTATCTCCTGTACTTTGCCTGTGTTACTGTGTCATTTTAGATTTCCAAGTTTCTGTGATACTCCTCCTAAAAGAACATTAGGAACCTTAGTCAATTATTTAACACAAGAAATACTCAGCAACGTTTTCCCTTTTAAGGATAAGATAATTATCTTCAGTAATTGCCTATGCTCTCCACTCTATTTGCACTGAACTTGCATAATGTATAGAACATTGGCAATGGGTCATTGAATTTTACTATTAAACTCTTCGAGGTTTGATTTATTAGAACTTGTTTGTCACATTTCTCTCTTGGAAAAGCCATTACTGCTAAGCAGACAATGATCTCTCACTGCTGAGTGCTGGGAAAAATCAAATGATTTGTGAAATCCATATTCTTCAACCATCACACTTATGCAAAACAGCTACTGGAGCTGATAAAGGATCCAAAAATGAAAATGCCTGAACGGTGCCAACATCACCATTCTTCAAGAAAGCATTAAGCCCAAGCAAGATGAAACGTGAATAGAAACTGGCTATTTTACATCTGAACCTGAAGTTGAGCTCAACGTATTTAACCTTTATTAAACCCTAAGTTGTAACAACAAATAGCAGTGGAAAGATAAAAATCTGTGATGCATATTCTTGTATGAATCATCCTTGGCTCTCATCCTGGAAAAGTGTATCTGTGTTTAACTTCGAGCACTCTACAAGTAGTCGCACTGAGGTCAATGGAAGCACTGATAGTACTCAAAAATTACACCCATTTCTAAGGCACTTCAAAATTGGGGCCCAAGAGGCTGCAAGTTATACGGCTTCATATTCCCTGCTCATACATCACTTCATACCTGAAGGAAAGTGAAGCAACAAACTGAGAGCCACCTAACAGCTCACAGGCTGCTCTGCTGCTATGTCTGGCACCCAACGTGGAACTGGTGTTTACAGTTGGTGTTTACAACAGGTAATTGGTAATAATGCATACTAAATAGATCCAAATGGATCGCTTTTGCACAGAATACACCTTCCTACTTGCAGGGCGATGTCTTGCAGAAATCAAGCTGCTGTGACCATCCTGTGAGGTCCCTCTGACCCTCTTTCAAGTCTGGGAGCAGCGCGTGGCAGAGCCCTGAAGATATTAGCTCCTGGGAAGCTTGTGAAAACAAACAGTGGGTTCTTGACAAGAGCCATTACTGGCGTTCCCAGCACGGGAGAGGCTGCAGGGAGGGTTCACCTTCTGCTGCCACCAGCAAAGGCTCCACAAGGGCGCCCACAGCCCCCAAACCAACAGAAAGGGCAAAAGCAGAGGAGCGGAGCAGACCCGGCCCGTCTGTGACTGCCTGGCAGCCGGAGGTGTTGCGCTGTGTACACGGTCCCTCGCCTCCCGACCCGTCACGGGGTAACTCACGACGGACACGGGATCGGCTGCACGCGAAAACAAGCTTTTTTTCGCTCTGTCGGCTAAAACCGATCGGGCACCGAACTCGGCCCAGGGCAACCCCCGTCCCCAGCAGCTCAGGCCCCACACGCGCCCACGTTCGCACGTGGGAAAAGCCGGCTCGAGCCGTGCTGCGCGAGGCAGCGGGACGCACGACGCACCCCCACCCACGCTGCCGCCGGTGGCACCCGGGCGCCTGGGGCCGTCACACGGGCCTGGCCTCCCCCTAGAACACACACACACACCCCGTCGTTTTCCCTGGCACAGCAGCGAGCTAAGACACGGCCCCCCGACCTCTCCTGCGGCAGTGGGGGGGGGCCGCGCTCCGCTGCGCCCTTTCCCCCGACTCCGGCGTCACCAGGTAAAGCCTGACGTCACCGGAACGCCGCGAGGTAGCGGAACGCCGCTCTCACCGGGAAGCGAGTGGCCCAGCCCGCCTTGTCCCCGTCCCGCCGCGTACCTCCTCCGCCACGGGCTCTGTCGCCCGGACGTGCTTCCCCGCGCGCCCTTCCGGGCCGGGCCGCACTTCCGGGGTCAGCCGGCGGGTGCCGCTCTACGCTTCGCCTCGATGGTCACGGTCCGCCCAGCGTGGGAACACGGAGTTGACGGGAAGGCCGGGCCGGGCCCGGTGGGTGAGGAGGGACCGGGACTGGGACCGCGGATCGAGCCTTCGGAGGGGTGGGGGCACAGGGGGTTTGATGGGGCCTTCCGTGTGACGGGGGGTCCCAAGGGTAGGGGGCTTTGGAGCGCTTGGCGGTCCCCTGTGGAGCAGGCGGTGCTGCGGCGGGAGGTTGCGGGCGCCCGGGGGTCCCCTTACGGGGCAGGAGTCCCATGGGTAGAGACCCTGTGGGTCAGGCAGCCCCGCAGGGGCGGTATGGGACCCGGGGGGCGGGGGGGGGCGGGAAGCGGAGGCACGGCGAGGCCGCCCAGGGCTAGGGAGCTCAGGGAGGTGGCCCGGGTGGGAAGGGGTCTGGTGCCAGTGGGAGCCAACCTGGGGGTGCTGGGCTGGCTGCGGGGGGGTCCCCAGCCTGTCACCCAGCGCTGCCCTTTGCTGAAAGCCCGGAAAATCCCGTGCTGGCGGCGACCGCTCTGGTTGCGTCAGTGGCCGCCGCTCCGGTGGCGCTGCCGGGGGCCTGCGGGTGCTGCTCGGCCCGGCCCCGCCGCCTCCCGCTGCTGCTGCTGCCCTCGAGTTACCGCCCCACGGCCGGTGAAGCGCTGCCCGCGAAGGCAGCAGGAGGGAGAAACCTCAGCACCGTTCCCGGCCGCTGCCGTTCCCGTTGTCGTGGCAGCCGGAGCACTTTTGAAGTCCTGAGTGGTGGTAACACCCTGGGAAGCTCGGCCCTGTGTACAGGAGTGAACCAGTTACTGCATCCCTACCTGCCTGGCTTTCTGACAACTGTCCCCATTCGTATCCAACACCCTCCTAAAAGGAGCCATCCCAAGCAAATTGTTTTCACTTTTTTTGTTGTGTGTGTGTGAAACAAGCCATGGACTTAATTATCTGAGGACCTTTTGTCCCTTTCATTTGCTTTTCAGAGTTAGCA
Organism: Actenoides lindsayi; assembly: GCA_025331215.1. Taxonomy (NCBI): domain Eukaryota; kingdom Metazoa; phylum Chordata; class Aves; order Coraciiformes; family Alcedinidae; genus Actenoides; species Actenoides lindsayi. The sequence goes on from WTSP01019860.1 coordinate 59,485, forward strand.
ACCTGTTTCTTTCCTGGGGAGCAGGTGTGTCAGTTAGATAAAGCCACGTGTTCCTGTGAGACTTTAAACTTCCAAGTGTGACATTTCCTTCAGTCAGACGTAAGTCAGTGTACGCACTCCCTTATAAATGTAATCTGTTTGTGCGGGTACATGTGGTTAAGTGAAGGGATTCTTGTCTTAGTCATGTTTATTTATTTAAAACACAAAAGTGATGTGTTTGAACTAATGTCAAAGTGTACAAGGGAGTGATTATTTTATCTGCCTTGCTTTCTGTGGATGTTTGTAGTCATGTCTGAGAAAGACAGCAGTGAAAATCTGAAAGAAGAATGCTCTTACAAAGATAAAAATGAACAAAAATCAGAGGAACTTGGCTGCAATGAGAGCACTGAAGAGGGAGAGCAAGAGCTTGAGCCTGTGCCTATGACTCGGAAAAGACCTGAACCCAAACCCCCAAGTCAGCCTGCTGCCACAGAAGAGCCCACAGCTGAAGCACTCAAGGTTGGTTCTTGTTCTTGCTCTGGATAGCATGACTTCATGTTTCCTGGCTTTATGAATAGAAAAATGTTGACCATAAGTGTCCTTGCTTTTTTTTTAAAATTCACATTGTTGTTTCTCTGAAAGGAAAAAGCTGCACAAAAGTCACACATCACAGATTGCTTGTGTTCCTCTCCTCGCTATAATACCCACATCACTCTCTTATGCTTGTCTTCATTAAAGGTCTCAGATTCTCCTGCTGCAGTTCAGACTGGATGGGGATACTGGGGAAGCTGGGGGAAATCTCTTCTGTCAACTGCATCTGCTACTGTAGCTACTGTAGGTAAGGCTTTTTCTGGTATTCGATAAATATTTTAATCATACTTCATATCTCAAGCCAGTGCTTTTGAGCTTATTTCTGTTATAGCCACAATTATTGCCAGAATGTCAAGAGAATTGTTCAGGTAATGGGGAAAACTTGTACCAAAAGGTACAGCAAGATTAAGGAGATAGGCACAGTCAAAATTACTGTCAAGTTTTTAAGATGTTTGCATAATTTTCAGCTGGTATTTTAAACTGGTATTCAGTTGGTATTTACAACTTGTTTTAAAAGCTGAGATGAAACCTGAGTTCATTACATTGGTAAGCAAGCTGGATATTAATAGGTTTTAGTGCTGAGTAAACTGTCTGGAACAGGAGAAATCCAGAATAATAAAACCCAATATGCAGCTCCAGTCCTGTTTCTGTTCTGATTTCTGTTGTATCTCATAGTTAAAGTAATACTGCTGTCTTCTCTAGGTCAAGGTATTTCAAATGTCATAGAAAAAGCAGAAACTACCCTTGGGATCCCCAGTCCTAGTGAAATCTCTTCAGAGACTGGAGATGATACAAGAGGTCAGTTTTTACTGCATAAGAACAACACTGAAACATTTCTCATAACGTAATCAGCTCCAAAATAACATCACCTTACTCTGCATCTTGCATATTGAGGTTGTTAGCTGTGTGCTAAAATAATACTCTGTTGCTTACTTCTGTTAGCTCTGAAAAGTAGGTAGGAAAATAATAGCAGTTCTAGCCCTGCTCCCCGCTGACACTTGGTGTTTGTTGATTTTCTCCACTCTGCAGCTGACAGGATCTTTTTTTGGGGAGCGAGGAAGTTAATTTTCTGCCTTCTAACGCAGGAAGTGAGAATCCTGGTGCTAGCAGCACAGATGCAGTTGATGATGGCAGTTCCTTTCCTATTGCTGGGGCTCTTGGAGTTTTATCGACCATCTCTACTGCTGTCCAAAGCACAGTGAGTGAGTTGGGAATGCAGGAGAAAATTGGAATGCAGGAGAGCATTGGGGTGTTTTGCCTTTCATCTGAAACATTGTTAAGAGGAAATTTTGACTTGTGGGATGAATGGTGAGAAACTGTTTGAACCTTCAGACAGTCTATATCCTGTGCCTTGCTTCTAACTGGCACTTAATGTGTAAATTGTCTTGAATTTTGATAGTTCTGTATGAAATATTGATATATAACAAGAAAACCCTAAACCCGTGGGCTGTGTGGTTTGTGCATTCCCACGCATGTCACCTCTGTACTCTGTTATCTTTGCTCCCTTCCTTTAGAGTGTTCAGGTAAATGCAGGGTCAGACTCATTCCTGGAATATTTCCACTGATTTCCACAGAACTGTCTAGAGATGAAATCCATTCTCCTCTTCAAAAACTTCTGTGAAACTAGCCCAAATTGCTTGGAAATCAGCTTGCTCCTGTGACCATGAGAAATGCACTTCAAAGGAACCCATTACCCTTAGAAACTGTGCTTTTGTGATCTGCTGTCTTGTCAATTTGCCTGTGAATCTGAAAGAGCTGCAGATGGAAAGCTTGCTTCTGCTTTTAAGGCTTGAAGAAGAGTCAGCAGCCAAAACCCACAGGTCTAGTGTTTTCTGATTGGAAGGATGAGAACTAAATCCTTTAATACTTGAATGTGCTGAGAACCAGCCTGTTCACCAAATGAAAATATATTTCTCATCAGATTGCTGCAGCTGTCTGAGTGCGGTATTAAACTCCTGGAGGATAATGTATTGTGGCTCTTTCCATGTCCTTTTACTCTCTCTGTGGTGATTAGGGTTCAGTTCTAGGGTGACGAAGGCCAATTTGGCTTATCTGTGAGTGTCTGGCATAACATTGCTGATATAAATCCCCCAATTAAATTTCTTCAATTGTATAGTCTTCTGTGAGATTTACGTGCTCTCTTTATCCAAATCTGATTCCTAGGGAAAAAGTGTTATTAGTGGAGGTCTGGATGCCTTAGAATTCATCGGGAAAAAGACAATGGATGTAATAGCTGAGGGAGACCCTGGATTCAAAAAAACCAAGGGCCTGATGAACAGAACCTCTACGTTATCTCAGGTATGGCAGTTCCTCATCAGCTCCTCATTGGTTTCTCTCATTTCTTCTCTCTTCTTTTGTGATTCTGTCATTAAGCAACTATCTTTACTATGGAACCAAAAGCCTTCTCCTCCCGTATTCTGTATCTTCTCACACTGACCTGAGTCCTCTGCTTTTCTTTTTCAGGTCTTAAGAGAGGCAAAAGAGAAAGAAGAGCAGCAGACAGCTACTGAGGTTACCATGGCTACGGAGAAGAAAGCCCATTATGGGTTACTGTTTGATGAGTTTCAGGGACTTTCACATCTGGAGGCCTTAGAGATGCTTTCCAGAGAGAGTGAATCAAAGGTAATGGCACTGAGCAATTTACCTTCTATTTTGAGTTCAGCTGAGCAGGGAAAAAATTATTAGAAACATATATATATATATCTCCATGTAAAATCAAGTGCTTGGAACTTGCTATAAAATGATTGATTACACAACTTCACTTTGACCCCTGCATTATGATCTGGTATTTACCTTGGGAGCATTGTGTCGTGTCCTTAGCTCCAGAAGCCGTTCTCTCTACCCAACTAGCTTCAGTTCTTGCATATCTCCAACAATGTTTCACAAGTTACTGTCTCCTCATACCCACTTGTTTGCTGCCTTGGTCTGGAGGAGAGTTTTGTAAGTGCAGCAGAGATTGTCCTCTCTGTCTTGGGGTTGGGAGGAGGACATATCAGCCTGTCATTTCAGAAGTCATTCCCTGTTTTTATGAAAGAAATTTGCATAACTCTTTAAGAATCCATTATCACCTAATGGGTTTTCACAAATAAGTCTTTTCCCCTTTCAGCCTTCCTGTAGGAAAATGCCACTTTCTCATTAACATCAGACTGATAGGGCTGTGATGGTTTTGCATGTAATGTAAACCAGCTCTTCATCTTCCATACTGTTTCTTTTTCTTGTTGGATTCATGATTCTCTCTTTGGCCGTGCTGCTCCTAACCAGGTGAAATCAGTTCTAAATGCCCTCTCTGGAGAAGAGTTGGACACACTGAAGGAGGAAATAGAACAACTCAAAGAAGCATTTTCTTTACCTGAATTCTTTGAAGAAGAGGAGGAAGAAAAGAAGGGTAAGAGAGCCCCAGATGCTAGGAAAAGAAACTGGTTCTCAATGAAATTCTCAGTGTAGAACCAACTAGCCTCAATCACTAGTAATGGGCATGATGCCAAAATTATTCTTTAGCTGGATGCTTAATCCTAAAGCCATCTGTAGCCAGGAGCATGACAGGTAGCAATACCCTTTATCTCTGGAAAGCTGCTGTGCATTAATTCTGTAGCAGAAACAATTTCTTACTAGAGCAGAATTAGAGTTGCTTGACTCCTGGGCAGTTCATGCAACTGACCTTGAACCAAGATGCAAATTCAAAGAGATGTCGGGTTTCCCAGCCCATGGGGGAGACTGTGAATAGAGTTCTGCAACCTTTGGGAAATGAAAAAGCCTTTTTATTTGTTTTTAGATGAGAGTTAGCCATGCAGCCCAAAAGACTCAGAGGTGCCTCCATATACAAGAGCCATCTGATTCTTGAGGATTATGCAGATTTAAATGTAAATTTCTTGTATTGCTTTTACCTAAATGGCTCATCAGGGAGGGCTTACACACCTGCACTTGCTATCATTTAACTTTTAATGTACCTCTTATATTTGCACATGATGGATCTTGCAGCCTTCCCCCCACTGTTAACATCTGCCCTGCCATATAAAGTAGGAGAACCATAGGCTTTAAGTGACATTTCAGGCTCTCCAAGGTGGTGTGTAAGTTAGTGCATTATAAAATGCTGCCTTTGAGGAGGGGGGAAGAAAAAAAAATAAATTACCTTACTTACAAAACTGGAATTGAGAAAGCAAAAGCTAACCTTTTGGCACTGGTGTCTCCACCTTTTTAGAACTTACTTTATAAACCATATTTTAAAAGACCAGGTTTGATGTATTCTTGCCTGAGGTGATGATTCAAAGAGAAATAAACAGTTGACGGGCTTGTGCAGAATTAGTTGTACCTTGAAGTGCTGCTTATTCCTGTATCTGGCCTTTGTGTGGATTCTTTAACCTTTCCTGTCCCTTAGGAGATGAGGAGTTCACAAAAGAAGTAACAGAGTTGTTTTCAGAATTGCATATCTCCTCAAAGCCGGACAAACTGATCATGGTGAGTTATTTCCCATCTTAAAAAAGCTGGAGAGATATTCCTTGCAGGGAATATCAAATGCAGGAAGACAAGCCATGCTTCAGATCCTTTGAGAATGGTAGGCAAAAGAGATGGGCCTTTTCCTTTGACTTTATGGGGCAAAATCATGTTTTGTAATGTCTTTGGCTCTGAATTAGTAGACATCAGGGTGTCTTTGCTTGTCACTGGGCAGTAGTAAGTGGTGGCAAAGATAACCAGGAACAGTAAACCTTGAGCCACTGCAGTGAAATCTAACTACAGTTAGGAATTGAAACCCTCTTCTTGCTACAAAGCAGCTGGTTTTACCATGTTCAGAAGTTGGTATGAGGAGGAATCGCCTTCATGGCCTTCATTTCACTACCCTTCAGATCCACCAAGTGGCAGCAGCAGCCTGCAGACATGTTTTCAAAGCACCTCTGTTAGTTGTGGTCTTGGTAAATTCCAGAACCCTGTGCTGGAGAAATGGCTGCCTTCAACTATACCAGTGCAACCAACCCTCTACAAAGTCCAGAAGGCACTAGGATCATTTGTCCTGTCCTGGTTCTTCTTGCTAGCTCAGGAGTTGTAGATATTCCCTTCCTCTAGAGAGATCTGTGTTTTGTGGTGTGCAGGGTGAGCTTCATTCCAGTCATTAAATACTGTGGCACATCTTCATACAGGTGAGGACATCTGCTCATAAGTGGATAGCACGATTCAACAGTAGTCTTCCTAAAGGAGAAGAGAGTGAAGAAAACCAAGAAGCAGAATCCAGAGATGGTGACCGTGATGCTAAAAAATCAGTAGAGGTAACTGGGTAATGAAGGAAGAGAATATCTGACTGCAGAATGCTTATCTGGCTGCTGTGTTACAGTTCTGATTCCCAGAGTTTATGGGTTTCTATTTCTGTGCAGATTGTGAGGCCTGAAAGGGTAGAGTAGTGATAGTACCTTGTGTGATTCACTATTTTTTTTATGGTCTGGGGAATCTTTTTAACTCTCGCAGGATATTCATGCGTTTGCCATCAGAAGTCTAGCTGAACTCACAGCATGCTCCATTGAAATGTTTCACAAAACTGCAGCTTTGCTTCTCCATGGTCAGAAGCAAGAGGTGACAGCCACAGACAGAGCCAAGTCCCTTTCACTGTAAGTTCATCTCTTAGTAAATGTGTAGCATAGAGTTACATACTGATTTAACTGTGTAATCATGCTTTGGAAATCCATGGGAAATCCAGGGATCTTGAACTCTGCATATCTGTTCAGAGTTGTAGGGGCTGGCATCACTATCTGCTAGCAGAATTCATTTGTCTCTTTCTTTTTCCAGCTAAAACATTTTTTCATAAGAAAGAGGAAACCCTACTTGAAAGCTTTTATGTATCTAAGAAGAATATTTGCCCTAAGCTTGTGCTAGTTAGTAGATATTTAAAATATGATAAAGTAGTTGTATAACAGTGATTCTTAATTACCTCTTTGTTAATCATTTAGTATGTTAGGTACGTGATACTGTAAAATTACTGCAACTAATTAGTAGACTGCTCTTGCCAATAATGCATAACATGAGATTTTTCTTTTATGTCAGGAGACACTTGGCAAGTGTATGAAATATGCAATGCTTTCTAATTCAGGAAATGACACTTGTCAGTAAAAAAAAGTGAGCTAAGTACTGTTCCTTCTTGAATGGACGTGTCTGTCCTCTGAATGCTGTTTCAGATCTTCAGCTTTAATTATTTTTCCATCCTTCCCCTCCCTAAGTTATTTGGGGAACTTCTTCATCTTCATACACTGTTCAACATGCTTTTTATCAATGTTGGTTTGATTTAGCTTTACATGCATGGAAACAAAATACTTGTGTTTGAGGAATAAGAAAAGAAAGTTATTCCTGTAGACTGTATTTACTGCATGGTTTTCCCACTCTTCTTCCACAGAATGACGATTGTGCTGTGTAAAGAACTGTCAACTTTCTCCAAAGAGTTTACTATGTGTTTAACGACTGCAGGGGTAAGAGTTACACCATAGCTCTTAGGAATGGGATGTGGTTAGTTGATTACAGCCATGGGATCTCCACCATGCAGTAGTTTTTGTGTTTGCACATTTATATATGCGTATTTTTTGCCCTGTGAACTGATCTTCTATGTCAGCATTGCCCAAACTGTGGCAGCTGAATGTTTGCTGAGCTTTTGAATGCCTCCTGTTCAGCCTGGCACAGAGTGGGGGTGGGAATTGGTGCTGACAGTATTAAGGAGACAGAAGAAAACCAGGCTTGTGATCCTGTTGTGGACTTCCCAAAACTCTCAGGTGTTCCTGAAGATAGCATCATTATCTCTAAATTCTCCAGTTGTCACCAGTTCCTTTGAAGAAGTGATTTATGTGTTCATGTATGACTTGTGTTGGGCATATGGGGGTTACTTTGTTCTTATTTGCATGCTACAAGGCAGGTCCTCTGCAGCTTGTGACTTAACTTTCCTATAGTCAGGGGAGCAATGATGATTTTAAACTTACTGAGGATTTGGCTTTATCTTGCTCGAAGAAATGTGATCAAGTTTTCAATCAGTATAATACATGTCTGATCTCTGCAGGTGGAAGAGAAAGCAGATGTGCTTAATCCCTTAATCACTGGAGTGTTTTTGGAGGTCAGTTATGCTAAAGTTATAACTTTAAGCTAATACTTAAAAAATAGATATGATGGGTTTTTTCCACTTCAGTATCATTATGTATGCTGAGTTCTCTAACCCCTGGTCTAAGATTCTGCTTACCTATCTAATAACTTAACAGTTTTAATAAATGTCTATAGATTTGCACAAGAGATGAGTTACTTAGTGAAGAGTGAGTCTTACGTGGGCTCAGCTGACAGTTATGATGAGTCAGTTAAAGTCAGCAGTCCAGATTTCTGGAATTTCAGCAAACCTTAGTAAAGTTCAGAAATTAGCATGTAAGAGTCCCAGCAAAAGTCCCAGCAGTCCCCAGCTGTTAAGTTGGTTCTTAGTGCTTGTGAACTTCTGAGGTGTGGTAGGAAAGGGGTTTCCTGTTGGTGTGTTCTTCCTTCCTGCCACAGTATGCTTATGCTTCACTTTGAAATCAATTCTTCTCGTCTGTTACTGAAAACAGTATCATTAGCAGTTCTTAAGCCCATTGCTTTTTTACCTATTGGCATAAAGCCTCTCAAAAACTTAGTATTAAATTGATTTCTAGAATGAAGCTTTGAAAATCTGACAAGCACTAGGTTTCTGTGTCTTATGTGGATTAATCTATGCTGTTTGAAATGAGTATGTGGTTAGCAAAGCTGATTGGTAGCATAAATATTCATGTGTGTATTTTGATTTTTGTTTTCATAGGCTTCAAACAGTGCTTCATATATCCAAGATGCCTTCCAGCTCTTGCTGCCTGTACTGCAGATCTCTCTTATTGAAGCTAGAACGGAACTATCACAGTAATAGAAATCCTTCTAATTAAGAACTTTTTGACCTTCCCACTTCATAGTTTCCATGCTGGAGAATGATGTAATGGCTCTTATTAAAGGGAAAAAGATTAACTCTGATCACTGCTGCTGCTGCAGGAATGGTGATTAAATGTAGTCTGGCAATGACAGCTCTTACAGCACGTTTTGAGATGTGATTAGCATAGTCCAGGCTGGTGGACAACATGACAGACTTACAATGCAGACTGCTTCTCTGTTTTCATGGACTGTCTATATCTTTTCACCAAAATCCCTCTGCTGTATGTGTTAACAAGCCTTTTGACTTCACAGTCCAGAGAGCTTCTCCAGTGCTGAAGGAGAGAGTAGCAGCTGGCTAGTTAAAGAGTTAGCTAAAATCATGGTGTGATTTTTAAGCCACAGAGACGTAATTAGGTTCCTGATAGCTCTGTGTTGGTGTTGAAGTGAATATTGGATAGGAGGTGCAAGAAAAAGTAAATCTTTATGATTATGAACCTTGTGGTTCCTAGACTGGAAAGAATAGAGCAGAGAGGATTCCTTACCAAGCTGTTGTTGCTGCAGAGAAGCCCTGTCTTCCTGAAGATGTCTGTTAATGACTCAGGGATGTGGGACAGGGACTCTCACTAGGGTGCTGTTTCTTATTCTCTTGCACAGTGCTTGCTTCAGCACAAGCTGGGAAAATGCTGATCTGGCCCTGAGAATGTGGGTACTTTGTTTTATAGCAATAAAGGAGAACTGGCTAAAAGGAATCGATTTGTTTTGGGCAATTTAAGGAGAAAATTTAGCAGGAGAATTTCCCTTCTTCAGTGCAGACTGTTCACAAACTCTGACACTGCTTTTCTCCTGTTCCTGTGTAAAAACACTATAATGCAATGCTCCTGCTCGGGAGGTATATTAAAGCAGGGGGAGAGGAAGCAATTTGGTTCTGTTAGCAGGAGTCCTAATTTCTCTCAGAAGCCGCTCCGCATACGGTATCTGTTTTTGTGCTGTGAAAATTCCCTGCTTTGTTCCTTTTTGCAATTGCTGTCTTTTGAGCCTGCCTGTTGGGAGGGAGCAGCCTCTGTTGGAATCACAAGAACAGAAATGCACAACTAAAATGGAGCTTCAAGAAGTCCGGAATAACTAACCAGAGGTGACCAAGTGTCACACCTGCCTCTGTACTTGCTCATTGGTAACAATGATGCTCAAATCCCATTTTGATAATCTTCTGGGTTTTAGCAGGTCTTGCACATTTTCTACTGTACTGAAGGCTTAACTCTCCTCTGCTCTATTTGTATGGTAGAGAAGTGGTTTTGTTATTAAAATACCTTTTGGCTAATGTTCCTCTTATTTTATATATATATATGGAAAAAGCCTTGCCTTGGTTGTGGTTAGACTGATCAGATCTCTAAAGTGAGAGCCTTTTTTGTATCTTAAAGAAAGCTAGACTTGAAAGGAGTGTGTCTGGAGTAAAAATATCTGCACTGCAATAAACTCCATTTTTATTTTTTTTTCTTCTTTTGCTTGACAGCATTATTAAAGAAAGGATTTGTTTTGACAACCTTTGCAGTTAAAAGCTATCAAGATAGCAGTGGGCACAAATGAAATGAGAAAAAAGAGCTGTGGGGTTTTTTTTCTTCTCAGCCCTGACTGTGGGTTGTGGGGCACATCTGGGTGCTGCTTTGAGGCCGGGACAGCTGGGGCTGTTGTCAGGGCAGGGTATGGTCTCATAAGAAAGAGAGCTCTGAACCCAGACTGAGGAGTGAGAGCTCCCACAGCCAAGCTCCCAGTTGCTGCATCAGTGTGAAATGGCAGCTTTGCTCCTGCTGCAAAGCCAAAATTTACAGAAATGTCAGAAGAGAAGAAATAAAGAGAAGAAATAAAGATAACGGGGGTTTATGAAGCAGCAGCTGCTTTTCTTGCAGACAAGTTCTACTGACCTGTAGTGCTTTCGTATAGAACAGTTTAATAATTAAAGGAAATTAGGTGATTTTGTTTTATTTTTTTTTTTTGAAGACGCAGACAGTAATTCTTTCAGTCACATGCCTGCCTGGATTTTGTTATAGCAGCCAATAATCAAATGTGCACCAGCTTCACTTGCGTGCTAGTGCAAGGACTGCAATAGGTAGCCAACAAAAACAGTTCCACAGTTGCTGAAACCTTTCTACCCGAAGGATTAATCAGAATTCAACATCCAACTGTCTGGAGGTCTTATTGCTTGGCCTCGCCTTGCACGTGAACCTAATGAGAGCTGGCAGTAATTTGAGCACTTCTGGTAGTGTTTGGGGAGGTGAGAGATGGCTGAGAATAGATAAGAGTTAGCCAAGATGCTGGCAGTGACTTGGAGGGAGGGGGAAGGGGGAAGCCTTCCACAGTTATTTTCATTCCTCGGGAGAGATTCTGTTACTTGCAGCTGTAAAAGCTGCTTCCTGGCAGCTGTTGTGGAAAGGTTTAAAACATAAAAAAGGCTTGGTCTGCCCGATGGGCTTTGTGTCTTGCTCCTCGCCCTTGCCCAACCAGCTTCCCTGAACTCATTGTTCATTATTAAAACACACACGCTCAGCAGCAGTAAAACCTCTGACACAAGCGGGATGAACCATTGTCCTCGTTTGGAAGCAGCAGCAGCTACATTGCCACTGGTGGCCCTGAGCAAGGGGACAGCTGTCCCAGGTCACCTGCAGCACAAATTAAATGGCCTGACTCAGAGGCAGGAAGGGGAGAAATGGCAGGAGGAGGAGAGCTCTGGCATTTCCTTCCCAGGTGTTCACGCTGGATGCTAAATAAACCATGATGTGACTTAAGCAGAGATTGGTCTTCTGTAGCCAAAGGCTCCTTGGCACAGAAATGGAGGCTGTAAAGGCCCAGTGCTGTGCTAATTATTGTTTTCTGGGAGTTGGCTAGTCCCTCACAGCTCTGCACTTTGTCAGCAGCTTGGAGGTGGCCATGTGCTGCTGTTCCAGCTGCTGGCTGGCAGGTTGCTTTCTTTCCTCCAAGGGCACCTTGGTGCCTGCTGCAGGGTGAGAGCAGAGCCTGCACCCTCTGTGGGCTGGGACATAGGACTGTCTGTGACTGCCACCCTCCGCTGTCCTGCTGGGGGGTGGCAGCCACCCACATGCTGTAAGATGCTGGCTGCAGCCTGGCCCCATGGTTGGGGTGGTCCCTGACAGCCAGTTTGCTGGGGTAATGCTTTGTGCCCCCACATCCAGGGAGCAATGGCTGGGCTGTCCCCTGGGCTGCTTTAACTGGAGGATGCTTCAGGGTTAGGTCCCCTCATTAGAGTGCTGAGAGCCCAGGCGGGGCTGACAGGGTGTGAGCAGCACAGGCACCAGTTAAAAATAAGGTTGAGCATGGTGTTCGTGGAGGAGGATCCTTCTAAGGTGGCAGGAGCTGCTCAGAGGAGTGGGGTTGGATGCCAGCTGGTACTGACACCAAACAACCTCCCTGGATCCAGCCCAGACCCTGAAAAGTTCTCCCTGTGCATGTCTCCCCTGAGCTTCTGCACTGTACCCCGAGTTCCCCGGCTGTGTTGGCCTGGTGACTGCATCACACCAGGACAGGCAGGATTGCTGCCATTGTTTACCCCAGGACTGAGCACTGGCTGCCGAGAGTTCCCTGGATGATTTGTACGTGAGCTGAAGCATCTCTGCTGGAAAACACCACCGCTGTCAGTTGTGAAATTGGCACCAATGGGGACTCTGCCACGGGCTTTGCTGAGCTGCTCCAGGTTTTATCCACCCTTGCCATTAGAACCCATCTCTTATTTCTGATAAACCTACCAAAGGGGACACTTGCTCTGCACTAAGGGCCAGTGCAGGCTCTGGTGGAGGGGGCCTGGGACAGATAGGGCCAGGTTTTTGGGACAAGTGACATCTGTACAGCTGTTTTTTCCCTGCGTGAGTTACCCAGGGTTAGTCTCGCTCGGTGGGAGGGGGCTCCATGGCTTCATGAATGCTACAATTACTGTAAATTAAACTCAAAAGACTGTGGCAGCAACTTGGTTTTAGGTTTGTAGGCTTTAAATGGGACAAATCTTGCGAGAGAGGTAATACCTTTTACTGGGTGGAGAAAACAAATTAGCTTTCAGGTACCCAAGCCCTTCTTGACATTATCGTTACTGTTATTATCCCATGTTGGTGCTATTAGAAATGAGGGCAATGCATTAGAGAGGAAGCACATTATGCAAGTGTTTAGATCTGCTGGTAACTGCTCTCTGCTGACAGGTATTTGCTTAATGATATGTTGGAGTGGAAGCCAGAAGCGAGGACAAGCTTCGGAGGGATCTGGGAGTGCTGAGCTCTGCCTGGTCTGGCCTTGCCTGGACCTCCTGGAGCTGCCTGACATCTCCCACCAAAAGGGGACTAAGGAACTACTGGAGATTCCTGTCACCTTGGTTTTAAAGACACTCCCCAAACCCCTATTCTGTGCTTCCAGCAGGGTCCTGACTGTAACACATTCCCAAAGTGAGTCCCCAGTGCCTCCCCTGGTGCCAGGGCTGGTCCCTGTGGATGGTTGCAGCCTCCAGAGCTGTCCTGGTTTGCTTGAAAAGAGTCTTTCTACTCCTGCCTGTGCTGGAGGCAATACCCTTTGTGTGTATGGATGCAACTGGTCATGTTCCTGGTGTCATGTGCTGTCCATGGCAGGTGGCAGAGCCAGTTTGTCTGCTCTGAAAGTGGGGCTGGGGAGGAGACCGCAACACTCAAATACCCAGATCCCTGGTAGCTGCCAGCCAGGCATCGAGGAGGCCACTTGCCTTTTTCAGCTCCAGGTAAGATCTTTTCCCGTCTCCCTGGTGACATCGAGGGGATTTATGGACTCGCACAGCAATTTTACAGGCTAGAGAAGCAGAACAGGAGGGCAGGGGGAAGCAGAAGGTACAGCGGGAACATCCCTGGGACAGTTTGCACTCCATGTGGGCTTGGGGATGGGAATCGGGCATCATGCCTGAGCTGTGTGGGAAGGACTTTAGTCCTCTGGGTGAGATGGAAGCAGGAGTAAACACTGCAACTTGTACGCCCATTGTGAGTGGGGGAGTAGGCCAGCCAGGCTATTGCATCTGGTATGAACAGGCAGGTTTGCTTCGTTAGCCAGAGGTGTGATACATGGGCACTTTGGCCATGGAGGACGATCACAGCTTCTCAGTGTGGACCATGGAGCATGTTGCTGAGTTTTGATGGTTTGCCTGCCCAGGCTTTAGGGAACCAGTTCATCTAGGGCAGGGAGACCTGTCTGCCTGAAATGCAGGTCAGCCAAGACTCTGAAGGAACAGGGAAAACTGGATCTGCTGGTCTGGGATGGGAAAAAGCTGAGTGTTGGCAGCTGCCATCTGCACCACCACCTGTGGCAGGGGCTACACAGGGCACTGGGTGGCACCCCCTGGACAGGAGCCTGGCAAAGCCCTGGGGTGGGGAAGCCCACCCCCACCTCTTGGAAATGGGCTGGGTTTGTCCCCAGGTTAATGGAGCAGTGGGGAATTAAAGGGTTGTAACCCCCCCCCGGTGGCATTTCTTGGCACACATTGGGGCAGCACTACCCCTTCCCAGCCCTGTCTCCTGGGATTTGGTTTCATTGCCCATCTCTTGGTGCAGAGCTTGAGGTTCACCTCTGAGTACCTTGTGCCTTCCCTATCTGCTCACCCGCTGGCAGTGAAGGCACGAGGCAGGGACGTTCCCCGTGGATCTGGGGCTGGGCATCAGCTACACCTTCATCTGCACCTTCCCAGGGGCTGCCTTTTCTATTGTAATGTTTGATTATTTTTAATGATTTTAGATTAAAATGTAATTATTTTCAATTGGTAGTTGCACTTCTTAATCATGGAGATTAATTAGATTACTGTTCATTATTAATTAGATTTTAACTTTGCTCTGATTACACCTTTTATCAGCCACTTCCCACACTCCTGCCCTCCGTGTCCAACCTGCCTCTCTCCCAGTGCCACCCCAAACCCTTCTGCTTCCCTGCAGCATCCCAGGGCTTTTAAAGCCTGTTGAGAAAATACAAATCAATGTTATCGGCTCAGAGGCTGTAACTGGCTCTTTTAAAAGCTCGAATGCCAGATGATGTCATTTTGTGGCTAAAAAAAAACAATAAAAGAAAGCATTAATATTCTGCCTCCCTCCCTCAGTGGCTGGAAGAGAAACTATTTTCTCATCACCTATTGTGGCAGACCCTACTCTTCCCTGCGAGCAGAAGGGACTTGATCCCTCACCCCTGCTTCCTTGCCTCTGCCCTGCTTTGCCATTTGTGTTTGAGAGGGAGGGTTTCACCTGCCTAAGCTTGGACTTTGTTTGGTCCTGCTATTCTTAAAGCAAGCTGTTGCCTTTCTTTTCTTCTTTTCATCTGTCACCTTTCAGGCACCTAATCAATGCTCAGAGTTTTCTTGTTGTTGCTCTTGACTTCTCTTCTGCTCACTGCTGTCCACAGAGGAATTTCCCCTTTCTGCCAGGGCTTCCTGGGAGCTCCAGCACCTGCCCTCTGTTTTTCGATTGTCATTTAATTTGAAATATTTCTGTAATTTTCACCTACTTACAGGGGGTTTAAGGCATTTCCCTACCTCTGTCACTCTCTCCTTGCTGCTTCCCTGGGTGGAGGGCAGTGGGCGTTGCCTGGGTAGGCACAAGGTCTGGTCATTTTTGGTTTTTTGTGGAGGCCACAAACTGCTTTACTTCTTTCCTTGCTGTTTTTGGGGGGTTAGGAAGTACACAGTGCCTCTTCTTCCACAAAGAAGTGAAAACTGAATGGTGGGATCCAGGGAGGTGTTCTCATCCCTGAGCATCCCACCTTACTTCATTCTCCAGTTGCTCTTCAGGTTCTCTCTGTGCTTTAGGCAGAACAGTCTCGTGCCCCAGTGCTCCTTGGCTTCAGTGAAATGTCAACAATCCTGAAATGTGAGTGTTCAGTGTGAATTCATGGGTACAGGCTGGGTTTGCATGGGCTGGATGCTTCACACTTGGCAATGAACCTCTCTCTGTGCCCTGTTGTAGGGTTTGGACGGGAAGACAAAGAGAGAGAGGAGAAGGAAAAGGACAAGGAAGAAGAGAAGGAAAAAGAGGAGAAGGAAAAGACTGAAGGAGAAAAAGAGAAGGACAAGAAGAAGGAAGAGGAAAAGGTAGAGGAATGATGGGGTTTTCTTCAGATCAGCTGCTGAACTGTTTGCCACTGGCTTTCCAGCCCTGGAGTCCCCAGAGTGGTACTCGGGGTAAGCCTGGCACTTCCCAAACCATCTGATGTCAGGGGCTGTGCTGAGGATCCCCTGGACCAGCTCTGCCACTGGCTGTGCAGTGTCTGTGGGACACTCAGCACCCTGAGCACCCACTGCCCAGCATGTGGCAGGATGGGGCCAGCTCCTGTGAGGAGGATCAGTGTCTCAGGGGCATCAGGAAGCTATGGAGTAGGGCCACCTCCATAACTGAGCATGATGCAGTGGGGATGTGAATGATGCAGAGCTCCCAGGTTGCCACCAAGCCCTGTGAAGAAGGATGCTTGGCCCAAGCAGACACAGGTGGCAGCCAGCATTTGTAGGGTGTTAGAAAGCACCAGCCCAAACTGATTTACTGCCTGGCTGTGAAGAGAAACTGTATCTGACCCATGGCAACCCTATGCCTCTGGTGGATGGAGCTATGCTGTCCATGGCCTAGGAATCACACTGTGCACATGGCTTTTCCATTGAGAGATAGCTTTCCCTTTGGTCCCAGTATTCCCAGTTAGTTTTTCCTCCTTTTCCCCCTATTTCAACCCAAACAAGACACTGCTGTGGACAGTGATGCCGTCTGCACTGCACACACCACCGAATCCTCACTCTTTGCTGTGGAGGCCTCTGTGGGGCCATGGGTGTTCACAGCAGCAGCAGTGGTGCAAATCCTGGCTTGAGATACCCTCAAGACCAGACATCTCTCTGACTCTAAGCTCAAGCTTGAGTGGCAGACAAGCTTCCAGGGGCTGTGGTGACACTTACCCTTCTCTCTTCACCCCTGCACCTCTCTCTTCACCTTGGCTACGGGTGCAATCAAATACCTAGAGGTAATGGAAGGATTGGACAGAACACCCAGTACTCCCCTCATGTGTTGTCCCTCTTCTTTTTGTTCCTGCCCCAGGACCACAGCAGTGACAAAGATGATGAGAAAGAAGACAATGATTAGCCCTTCCCTGCCAGAGCAGCAGCGCGTGTCCTGGGCACGCCGAGAAGGTGGGCACACCAGCGGCAGCTCCTGCTGCAGAGGAACTGGGCCACTTTTAGCCAAATAAAGGTGCTTGTGAGTCCCAAAGAGAAAATGCTCTTTCTCATCTGATCACGCTGCCTCCCCAGTGGTAGGTGTTCCTCCTGAGAAGGAAGCAGCCAAGGACAGGCAATAGGTGGAGAGCTGGGATGCTCCCTTCCTGCAGTGCCCAGCGCTGGGTGCTGAGCGGGTGCGCAGCCAGCCTGGAGCTGGAACGGGGCACAGCAAGCAGGGCAAAAAACAAATGAGGAAAAAAAAAAAAAAAAAATGGGAAAAATGAGCTGGCACCGCCATCTACCGGGGACGGGACGTGTGGCAGCGGGTCCCGGGTTTTGTAAGCGCTCGGCTGTTTCGTAAAGCCTCCCGCAACGCAGCCGGGGGCGACCCGGGCTGGCTGCAGGGTCCAGCCCTGCAGCGGAAAAGGGACATGGGAGCAGGAGACTCTGCCCTTAAAAGCAGTGCCAGCACCCCGACCCCCCGCTGCTGCTGGTATTGAGCCAAACCCAAAGTCTCACCATCAAAGACAACTTCAATGCAAAACCCGAGCACAAGATCTACCCCCCTGCGCTGCTGCCTTGCTTTGGTTTCCTTAAGGAGTCTGTCTGTAGGAGTATTTTCTTCAGTATTGCAGATTTCAGATAAGCTCGAGTTTAGGAATCACTACCGTGAAGGATTTTACTTGAAAATAGAGAACAGGGCTTTACGTGTTGTTTTCATGGAACAAACGCAGCTGGCTTTTGTATAATCACAACAAACAGCAGAAAAGATGCTGAGGAATGTTGTCTTAATTATCCAGCACAAAGATTAAAGGGAAAACATGAAGACTAGAAAAGCAAACAAGCCCAAAAGCTAAACAGGGTTTTAATGCGCTGGCTTGGTTTCCACAGGAAAAGACTGAGCCCAAGTGCCTTATTGCTTTATGAACAGGGGTGCCTTAGCATAAACTAACACCACATGGGTATTTCACATTATATATATATATATATTTTTTTTTTTTACTTTCCTCTCCATGCAAGTACGCAGGACTCTTGCACAAGACACAACCTGCTTCCAAAAAGTATAATGAAAAAAAAAATGTATAATGGAGTTGCAGCATTTTACAATTACCTCAGGCCACACTCCTGCAGAAGGGGAACCTCTTGGAAGGAATTCTCCACATCTGGACGTGAAAAGAGAAGTCTCTACCTTTGCTTTGTAAGTTAAAAACTGGAAACTTTTCAAGCATGCTATGCTAGACTCTATTTTCTGAGGTCAAGCGTGCCTGTAGATGCTGAGTTGGAGCTGAGAGGTGGTGCATCTCACGGGTGAGATTCTGCATTTCAGCTGATGACAGATATGTCACCTATCAAGGTAAAAACCCTAAAATTGGCCTCTGTGCTTTGTACCCCAGCTCCAAAAGCAGGTGAAGCTTGCAAACGGGTGTCTGCGGCTGACCCCACTGCCATGTCCTCACACTACCGCAGATCTCAGGACCTTCATGTCCTCAGAGCCTGCACTGGGTTATGCCCTGCCCTGCAGGGTGATGGCAAGTGCCAAGCCAGGCAAAGGGCTTACTGTTTGCTGTTTGTGTTTTATGGTCCCTGCTTTAGGCCATTATACGAAGCTTTATGCAAATATAACACATGTAGCCAAATCCCTCTGGCACAAAAGCAAACCACACCCAGGGACAGGCTGTGTGAACATCCAGGCGTCTCATCCGACATCTGAGAGGTTCTCTGTTCTGCCTTTGGCACCTCACCCTGCACCTAACTCGCTCCCCTCTGTGCCTGTGTTGCTGCCTTGATTTGAACGGGTCAAGTTTCCCCAGAAAGTTGTGGTGCTGAAAACCATTTCAAATCATCTGGTGTCTCCAAGTCCTCAGCCCCGGCTTGAAGCCAGGCGATGTGCACAGGCGTATAGCACAAGCATTCACATCAGCCACATGGATGAGGGCTCAAATCTCTTAGTAGAGGGAGGAAAAAAGCAGGTGGGACATTTGGCTTCTGGGGATGCTGAGGACCCTCAGCCACAGGAGGACAGTGGCTATGCTCTGGGATACAGCTGCAGAGCTGGGCATCTCCCAGCACAACCTGCATGTGCTGGGATGGGTGCTTGCTCATAGACGTGACAGCCAGCAGCTTCCCAAGTGCTGCTGGGCATGAGGTCTGACTTCATTGGCCTGTTTAACCACCTCTTTTGCTTGAAGCATCTGCAAGGTTCAACTAGGGGCTCCTTGAAGCTGATGTGCCTCAGCCATCTGTGGACACAGCTGTGCCAAGTGTCAGGCTCTGGAGGGGTGGTGGAGGGAAAGAAGACCAGCAAGAAAAACGGGCAGCTGTGGGCTTACTTAAGCAAGCCTTGTTTACGCACATTTATTCCTTTTTACATAATAATAACCTCAGCTGGTCTTTGGGGAGCAGGAGGGGTTGTGCTGCCCCTGCTCACAGCATCTGGGGGTACCTGAGGGGCCCTGAATGGTATGTGGCCATACAGGGCCTCGTAGTAGCAGAAATGCAAAGAGAACTTAGGTGTGAAGAAAGAACTGATTTCCATACCATTTCATGCAGGGATGACCCCAAATGGAGGCATTTTTCTATAAATGCTGACAATTTCAGAACAGAAAGGTTGGACATTTATTCTGGGATGAAATTGTTCATCTTGCATCTAGTTTTCTTTTTTTTTTTTTTTATATAAAGTATCCTATTAGGGAAACAAGCCACTTTAAGGTAGACATCAAAAAGAAATCTTTCCTCTGTTCCTGAGCAACCTTCTTCACAGAAAATTTCAAGCTGCTTTTTCATTCCACTAAAAAATGGAAACAGTTAGAAATCCTGAATTTCCCAGAAAAGCTGATTCCTGCAGCCCTGCTTATGATCTGCTAATCTCTGCAGAGCACCGGGCAGAGGTTTCCTATGTAACAACTCCTCTATTTTTGTGCTGAATAATAAGATAAGCAAAACTAAAACACAACTTGAGTCTTGCAAGTGAAGGATGTTTTAGAAGGTTAAATCCCTGCTTCTGCCCTGCTCCCTGCAGAGCACTCACACTTGCTACTCTCTGGGCTGCATCCTTCTGCAACTTGTCCCTTTCTTCTGAAAATCTGTAAATTAAGCCTTTTTGCTATGTTAATTAGCAGATAAAAGTTATAGCAGAGCTTTATTCACTGAACTGCTTGGGATTCATTTTCATAAAAATGACTTTAAGGTTACACAACTTTCACAGTACCCTTCTGTCCCCTGCAAACCCTCCTAGAAGTCTTGCATTTGCTCTTTTGGGGGAGCAGAGCAGGCTCTTTACTCCCCAAGCCTCACTGCAACACATTCCTAAACTCCACAAAGAAACGATGCCAGGCTTCTTGTGAAGGAAGACCTGCAATTTACTCCAGCAGATCCACCAGGACGGGTTTCTGGGTGACAGATCTTCGGCTGAGTACTAACAACTTGACCTCTTTAAAAGCCATGACGTCTGCGTGTTATGAAAGGGTGCGCTGGCGATGACTCACATACCCAAACACAATTCACCTGCCGTCCAAAGTGCAGTGAGAGGTGGAAGAGAAACAGCCTTTGAAAAAAAAGGCGCAGCCAGTAATACTTGTCTGCTCCCCAAGCAGAAAGCTCTGCCCAGGCCACCACCACTGCAGCCAGCCAGGGAGCCATAAGGAGGTATTTTTGTGACAGCCCTGCTTATCCTGCCTGACACCCAGCCCAGTGCCTGTGGTTAGGGGTTCACACTGGTTGGCTGTGAGGAACAGGGGCTGCAGGAAGACCCTGAGAATCCCCCCTGCATTGCTCCATAAGTCTTTAAGGTGCTTTGTGTTCCTCCGTGGTCAGACAATGGTCTTAGCTGCAATTTGACCCATTGGCTTTGCAAAAGCTTTTTGTCCTCCCAGAGAAGGACACTGAATTATCAGGCTGCTGATGGTGGAGATGCTGGAGCTGAAGCAATAAAGGCCAGGGCAGAGGATGACGAAGCTACATACAGAAAAGCTTTTCTGGCAGAATGTCTGTATAGGAGCCAACACTAAGAGCAGGAAGAGGGGGAAAGATCTGCAGCTTCCTGGGCAGTGTAGCTGGGGCAAGCATTCACCTAGCAACTCTTGGCCACTGAGGAAGGGAGTATTCATGGAGAAGATGCTCAGTTGCAGGATCTCACAGCTTGCTTATACTTGCCCTTCACCATCACTTTGGGATGACCCAGACAACCCCACTGGCACCAGCATATTCACTCCCAGTTGATACCCTGGTGAAGGGTAGCTGGGCTCCTCCACCAGCTAGCACCTTCTTGTGACCCATTAAGGTGTGGAATGAGTGGCATGAGCTGGACCCTGGACCTGACCTGACCATGGCAAGATAGAGGCATCACTGCAGACCAGTCTTTGCCATCTGCAGAGCCCACCCACAGCCACTTGCATCCTCCTTTGGCAAAGTGAAAAGGCAGCGCTTGGTCCCTGCCAGCCCTGCTGGCATCTCTGTCAGGTGGGTGGGAGCTAAACAGGAAAAGTAAAAAAAGGAAGAAATAAGGGAGGTGGCACGTACTTGCTTCTTGCTGGGGCAAGGAGCCAAGGTCACATAGGCTGGTGAATGAGCAGGGCAGGGCAGCCTGGTGAGTCCCCAACCTGTAGTGCTGGGCCGCCCCTGTCACCCCTGGTGACATGTCCCAAGTCAGGCATGTGGACACACACCAGCTTGTGAAGCCAGTAACTTTTGTCTGACCCTGCAATAATGACTGATTATAAATCAGCTCTCCTCATCCAGAAGATGAAGTGGGTTATGTGACCTCCAGGTCTGGCCCACTGGCAACCCCCTTGGAAGTTGTGAATCTTGCTGCAACATAAAGGTGGAGTCACGTCCTCAGAGAGCAGGTTCCTTATGGCTTTCCTTCTCTAATCACTTGGTTATGTTATCCATGCCCTTATGCAGCCTAGGATTAGGTGGCACTGAACAAGCCATGCTGACTTTGGGTTCTTACATGGGATCTCCTACAGACAGGGGATGTTCAGTTGCCTTTGAAACAACAATGAAACAATTGAAAGGCATGAAGGCAAGCTTATAGCACCCTGACTGCAGACCATGGTCTTGTCGCCTATGCTAGGGTTTCACGCTGCATAATGGAGACAATTCTGACCTTGCTTGTAACTGTATTCCCTTATGTGGCTTGTACATGACTGCCCATGGAAAAAGACATCTCCATGCATTTCATGAGGGACTTGCTTCTAAGATTGAGTGATAATGTTCTGTCAAGATCATTGCCAAGATGTTTGGCTCAAGAGAAATAAAATGAGCCAGATACAGATCTGGGCTCTCTCCCTGTGACTCTCCAGTTTCCAGGAGTTCAGGCATAAACCCAGTTACATGAGCAATGAGATAATGTTACATCGCAGCTCTGTGTCCTGCCAATCCATGTGCTAGTCACCTCATTCCTCTAGGAATGATGATGCCTCAGGCAAGGCCTATGTGACTCAGAAGGGAAAATATTAAAAGTTTTCTTTAAGGGAAAATGCTAAAGTTTTCTTTAGTTCCCCAACCCTGTTTACATCTGATCCTCCTTGTTGAGAGATGCAGGGTGTCTCTGAGATCTCAGGCAGCAGAGTCCCAGGATCCAGGGGAAATACCATGTAATTTATATGATTACTCCCTACCAAACTCCTAGTCAGCACAGCATGGTCCTCGAATACTGACCACCGAAGAGCAGTGTGGCAACCTGCTTGCCTTTGCCTGAGAGAAAACCAGGCATGAGGCAGCTCCCCTTATTGCGTACAGAGACCTGGAGGAAAAAGTGCTTGTTATAAAAAGATGAGCTGTGATTGCAGACGAAGAGTCTCCCACACCACCTGCTTCCACTTCCTTTTGCTTCACCTCCCACGACTGGCTCTGAACCACGTGTGGCAAGTGGAGAAACCTGGTGGTTGACTAACATCCTGGATCTGGAAATATCATGATGCAAAGAAAGCAAAAATTCCAGGAAGCTGATGTGTTTGTTGACAGGCTAGAAGGGGTATGATGCAAATAACTCCCTGCATGTCATTTGCATATACTGAGGTGTAAAAATAATTCTTTTGGCCAACTCTGAAGGCTTGCAGACAAGCCTGGATCCAGGCACAGCGCTGCTGAAAGGTTGCTGTAAGCCATGGGGACACGACTGGGTATTCACAGGTGCTGAGGTTGGATTTGGCCCTGGCTCTTTGCTTGATCACCAGATCACAAAAAACCCCAACCTGGGGCCTGATCCTGTACAAGCTGCACTGGCTCTTACACATCCATGCCACTGGCAGCTCTGTGTGGCCCTTGCTGATGGCAACAGCCCTCCTCCTCAGCTGGGACATGAACATTTTCCTCCTCCTGCTGCTTTTGAAACAGGGAAGCTTGTTTTAGTTCTGTGCAACAGGAATTTCAGGTCTGATGGCGACAGCCTCATCTGCGTGGGAGGAGGTTGGTGGGCAGAGCAGGGATAGCTCTGTGTAAAACAGGGCACCACAATCCTGGTGCATCTGCCTGTTTAGGAAGTGCTTGTGGTGCCTTTGAAGACACTCAAAGGAACACACAGATCTCTTCTCTCTGAACAAAAAAAAAAAAGCATCACTGGGAAGTTGCTGTCACCTCTGAGCCACTCCTTAATCCCTAATGTGCCGAAATCAAATGTCAATGCTTGCAACAAATATGCTCTAAAAATGAGCAAACATAGCTGGTGTGAAGTCCCTGATCCTCATGTTGTGCTGTCAACAGCCTGGATCACATTAATGAAGCTGTACTTGAGCTGAAGCACAACTGGTGTGTGTGGCTTGGAGCCAGAGGAGGAGCTGGTTTCCCCTGCAGCAACACCTGGAACTCCTCACCCCGCACTGACCCTGGGCTGTTTCCCACATTTAAAGTGAGGAAAAAAAAAATAATTCTAAAATAAATCCTATTGTGCTTTGCAAATAGTTCCTAAACACAGCGTGATCTGTTCTGTGTTATGCAAAATGTGACGTTCCCTTCTGGCCAGCAGAATGGTTAGCATTAAGCATTTAAAGCTTTTTTACAAGTTGGGTTGTTTTGAGCTTTTTTGCAGTTATGTACTGAGTCAGCACAAACACACCAGTGACAAGCAAAAGCATTCGGAGTTCAGAACCAGCTCAGCTCTGGATGGAATGAAGAAAACAAATTGTTCTTGCGCTGGCGCTAATGAAGCCTGGTTTCCAATGGACTTGTGTGTTGTGGTTGGTTGATTTTTAACTGCATTATGCAAAGGCAGTGGCATGTTCTCGCTGCTTACAAGGCGCTGGAGAGCCTACACACGTGAGAATGGTTGTGGAATGAATCGGGAGGCGAGACGAAGAATGAGACAGGCCCCAGGGAACAACCCAGTGTCTCCCAGAGGAGCTGGCTGGGGTGATGAAAGATGTTCCTCTCTTCACTTGACACTGGCTGCCCATGGCAAAGGGCTGCTGCTCCCAAGCTAAGCCACACAAACAGGTTATATGAGCACTCTTCAAGGACATTGCTGCATAGCTGGCCATGGTAGCCAAGATCACACTCATTTCCTGGCTCTGGAGCCAATGAACACATCCTTCTTGAGGGGTAATCGGGGGGTAAGACGGGTGAGGGCTCCCTGATGGCACTCTTTGTAGTGAATAGACAGATTTTTGTGGAAAAACTAGCCATGGTGAGAACTAAATCATGAGAGGACAGTGGTATGAATGAGCCCTGCCCATCAGAGAAATGCCCATGGGAGAACTGCTGGGGGAAGCAATGTGGCTGGTCCCTCTGGGAGGGCAGCCAAAGACTGATCCCGCAGGTAGCAAACACAGAAAACGTCCCTTGTGTGGCAGAGTCCCTGAGAGCCCCACAATGCTGCTGGGGCGACTGCTGTCCCTAATGCCATGTTTAGGAGGTGTTTGGGGCTGTGCTGCTAAGTCTGAAGGGATCACAGAAATGGATAACGGAGTAAGTGGTGAAGCCTTCCAAGCCCACATAAAATACTTAGTTGCTGAGCTTTTAAAACCACTCATGAGTTGTTTAATGTAATCACAGTAGATTTTGAAACAAAACTTGCTCCACAGACCAAACTTCTGCCAGCCACTCCCTTAGTGGGGCACAGGTTTCACCATCATTTACATCCCACTGGTGATCTCCCTACCTGAGCATCCCTTCCAGTGGGTGCATGGGTTCATGTTTTTTCTGGGCATACACAAAAGAGCCTTTGGCATATGTGCATCATCCTTATATAAAGTGTGATCATCTAAGCACCAGAGTTGCCAATTTTCAGCTGTTTTTCCCAGCATCTGCCATGCAAAAGCTGGTGGCTCCTTGCTGTATGGCTGCATGGCAGATGGTTGCATCTCCCTTGGGACACAGAGCCCATCCTGGGGGTCCATGAGTGGGAAGGGGATCATCCCTATACAGAGTCTGAACTTGTTCAGTTCTGGATAAATAGATCATCTAAGGGTGATGCATTTCCCCATGTACATTGGAAGGACACCTTTCCCCCAAAACATCCTGATATGATGGGTTTGCAAAGGGGCCCTTGGTACACCACAGTCTTACCAGCACTGCAACACCGTGGACTGCAGTCCAGCTCTGGAGAGCCTCAGCTAGCTCAGACACCCCACACCCTGGGCTGCTCCTGAGCACCCCAGGTATCCTGTGGCACAGACACTCTGGAGCATCCCACACTTCTGTCTCCATCCCAGCACACCCTGTGCCCCCCAGACCTTGTGTCCCAGCCCTGCTCCACATCACCTGAGATACCGCAGGCAACCTGCACCGCGGGCTGCCTCCAAAGTGCCCTGGCCCCTCTCCAGAGCACTCCCAAGCATCCCCCAGCACTTTTTGCACCCCGGTCCAGCTCCAGAGTGTCCCAGATCCCCAAGCGGACCCTGCACCCCAGCCGGTCTGACGAGCTCTCCAACACACCCCGCATTGCTTCACACGCGAGTGCCATGGCTTGTACCCCGCACCCCGGCTGCTCCGGAGCCCCCCAACATCCCCGCGTCCCGGCTCCGCGGGGGGCCGGCACCGGAGCCACCCAGCAACTCCTGGGCGCTGCTCAGCAGCCCGCAGCCGACTCCACGCCGGGGACCCCTCCCTGCATCCCGCCGGCTGCCTGCTCGGGGCCGCCCCCAGCCCCGGTACCGCCGGCTCCGTTACGAAACGCGGCCGGGGCGGGGCGGCGCGGCGCGGCGGCGGCCAATGGGCGGCCCCGGCGGCTC
>WTSP01019861.1:0-15495 GCA_025331215.1 Actenoides lindsayi
GCAGGAGCGCTCGGGCTGGCAGAGCCCACGGGAAGCCGAGCCGCCTCCCAGGTGACACCCACCCCGCGCGCTATAAAGAGCCACCGGCCAGGCCAGGGGCCGCAGTCGCAGTCGCCGCGTCCGGCTCCGCGTTCAGCTTCGCGTCGCGTCCCGAGATCCGACCGCTCCCGCCATGAGCCGCAGCATCAAGAGAACGTCCAGCGCCTGCTACCGGAGCGGCGGGGGCGGCGGGGGCAGGAGCTGCTGGAGCTCTGCCGCCTCCGTCACGGGCGGGGGCGGCTACGGGGGGGGAGGCCGCGGCCCGGGCTACGGAGGGGCCGCCGGCTCCGGCAGCCTCGCCGGGGGCTCGCCCGGCGGCCGGGCCGGGGGCTTCGGCGGCGGCTTCCCCGGCCCCTTCGGCGCCGGGGGGGACGTCCTTCTGAGCGGCAACGAGAAGCTCACCATGCAGCACCTCAACGACCGCCTGGCTTCCTACCTGGACAAAGTGCGCAGGCTGGAAGAAGAGAACGCTCAGCTCGAGCGCCACATCCACGAGTGGTACAGGAGACAAGCTCCCGGAGCGGCCAAGGACTACGCCTCCTACTACCAGACCATCGAACAGCTCCAGAACCAGGTAGGACGGCCCCGGCTGACGCGGCTCCCTCTCCCGCACGCTCTTCTCCTCTGGCAGCACCTCCTCCTTCCCCAGGGGGCTGGGGGAGCTACCCAACGGCCTTGCTGCTGGCACCCCAGGCACAAACCCACTGAGCTGCACCCCCCAGCTCTGGGGAAAGCCAACCCCCACCCCACAAGAGAAAGGGACGCGCTCTGGGGGCACGGCCCGAGGCGTCCCTGGCTGCTGCACCGGCCCCGAACACGCTGGCACATGAAGCTCAAACCCCGCGTCGTGCAGGTGGCTCCAAACCAGCCACGTGTGGTTTCCAGTCCTTCCCCCTGCTCCCACCCAGTTCAGCTGGATGGAGCAGAAAGCCAAAGCACCAGGACTGCACCATCTGCACTCCCTGTGTCTCTGCACACCCCTACCCATCCCACACGGCAGGACCAAGGTCTGTCCTTACCAGCTTGCACTGGTACTGGGAAACAGAGATCGCAGGAGAAGGGCTGAGCACATTCCTTGTGACGCTTGGGGAACAATCTGCAACTTGAGAAAGAGAAGCAGAGTAGGATGGAGTTTTGGGAGGAAGGTCTGTGGTAGTCTGAGCCTCCTTGAAAAGTAGACTTGAAGCGGTACGCTCTCAGAAGGCTCCTGGAGTACTGCAGGAAACAATTCCAAGTCCCACAAGAGCTGCCCACCAAAGCTCTGCGTATCCTTTCTTCTTGACCTGGAAGTCTCGAACGCAAAAGTCTCCTCTCCCACTTCCCTTCCTGCAGATCATTGCTGCCACTGTGGACAACAACCGGCTGCTGCTGGACATCGATAACAGCAAGATGACTGCTGATGACTTCCGAATGAAGTGAGTGCCTCTCTCTGAACCCCGCGTGTCTCTCAAATCCCACTCATGATCTCAGGGGACAAGGCAGCACTGCCTCGAGTGGTGTTACTGAGGCTTCAAGTTTTACTGGGATACTGATCTTGGAAACACGAGTGCTCTTCACTCCTCTTCTCATTTCCAATTTCTCTGTCTCTCTTTTCCCTTTGGTACAGGTATGAGAATGAGCTGGCGATTCGTCAGACTGTGGAGGCTGACATTAATGGCTTGAGAAACCTCCTGGATGACTTGACTCTGGTCAGATCTTCACTGGAGTCCGAGCTGGAGTCCCTGAAGGATGAGCTGATTGCTCTGAAGAGAAATCATGAGGAGGTACGATCACATGAGAAATGGCACGGCCAAGACACACTCCTTTGATTCTTTAGGGTTCCCCAAGTTACACAGCAAGTCAACTCGGCCTGTGTCACTGTACCTTGACACTGCTTGGCCCACCGGCCCCAACACGAGACATGACCTCTGCTCTTTGCTGCTCTCTTTGGACTCTCTGCAGGAAATGAGGCAGATCCAGGCTCAGACTGGTGGTGACGTGAGCGTCGAGGTCAACGCTGCCCCTGGGGAAGACTTGACAAAGATCCTGAACGACCTGAGAAGCGAGTACGAGCAGATCATCGAGAAGAACCGCAGAGACGTTGAGCAGTGGTATGAGGTCAAGGTACGGAGCGATGCCCAACGCGCTGGCTCCTTCTGGGGGAAGCCCCGGGCACCCTGGCACTGGGGTCCAACGCTCCGGCTCCAGGCAGGAGGCTGCTCACCCACACCTCACCCGCACCGCTCGGGGAATGGCAAGGGAAAGGCCACTGGGCACAGGCAGCAGCGGCAGCAGGGGAGCAGGCCAGCTCTGGTGGGCAGGGCTGGCTGGGACGGCAGCAATGCCCAGGCTGCCCTCCATGGGCACGGGATGACAGGGAGGGACTCCTCTGCTTCTTGGGCCTCTCCTGCTTCTCAGTCAGCAAACCTGCTCCCTGGGGGGATCTTCCCACTCACAAAGTGTGCCTGGGCTTTGACTCCTGCAGATCGAAGAAGTCAATCGAGAGGTGATGTCGAGCAGCCAGGACATCCAGACCAGCAGCCACCAGCTCACCGAGCTGAGACGCGAAATGCAGAACCTGGAGATCGAGCTGCAGGCACAGCTCAGCACGGTACGGGGGGCGGGATGGCTGCGGCCCTGCCCTCCTCGGGACGGGCAGCCAGGGCTACAGCTCTGCTCCTGACCTCCCGCATCTCCACCCGCAGAAAAACTCTCTGGAGAACTCCTTGGCCGAAACCGAGTCGCGCTACGGCTGCCTGCTGCAACAAGTCCAAGGGCAGATCAACTCCGTGGAGGAGGAGCTGGCCAGCATCCGCTGCGAGATGGGGACTCAGAACCAGGAGTACAAGGTGGTCCTGGGCATCAAGACCCGGCTGGAGCAGGAGATCGCTCAGTACCGGGTGCTGCTGCAGGAGGGGCAGCAGGACATCGCGTACGTATCCGGTTTGCAGCATAAATTCTGTCACAAGCTTTTCTCTTACCAAAGACAGAGCAGAATGTGCTACCAGTCTCGTAACTGCAATCCAAACACAACAGCTTTTTTTCACAGCTCTGCACTGAAATGTCTGTATCATAAAGCGAACGTGCAGACCAAGCGCAGGGAAGCCGAGAGCCTGCAGGGATGTGTTTCCAGCCAGCCAGCTTCTCTCGGCCCGTCTGTGCACCCAGGGAATCCCACGTGCCCCGTGCTGCTTTCCCCCAGCAGACAGCCAGCCCTGCTGCACTCTCAGATCAGCAGTGCACTTCTGCAGCCTTTTGTTAATTCTGCTTCGACAGCTTTCCAGGAAAATACAGCTGGTGGGAATGATATTAAAAAAATACAAATGACTATTGGCAAGGTCCAGAGAAAGCTGAGCTCTGTGTCTCTTCATGAATATATTCATCATTCCCTTCATTAAAACTCCTCTCTTTGCACAGAACATCTCAAGGAGCTCTCCAAGGAGGGGGAATCTCCTCCCACTCTTATTCTTCCACTTCCTACTCCCATGGTCAATCTGGTGAGAAGACAGGTAAGAAACCTCTTCCAAAGAGGATCCTAATTCATCTTATCTCCGCGGCTTTCATACTTTGTCTTTCATCTCTTCCCATGTTAATCCTATCCCTTCTGTTATGACCTCCACGTTTGCAACTGCAATGGGGATTAAACCATCCACACCAAATCTCTGCCCTTCAAGGCATTTTAGCTTCAGTTACAGAACCAGGCCAAGCTCCTTTCCCTTGCCTTTTGCTAACCCAGTAAAACCATTTAACTAATGGGTAGGTCTGGAACGTAGGTGCTGCAAGAGACTCTTGATTTGCCCATCAGGGTAATGGTTTCTTCTTTCATTCCACAGGGCAGTCAAGAGTGTGTTAAGACACTCCCGACGCGTCGGTCTTCCCTGACCTACCTATTGCCATGGAACAGCCCATCCTGCGCCGTGCTGACAGCGACAGCGCGGGCACCGGGCACCCACCCGACACACGGACCGCTCTGCAAACGTCACTCGTGAAAGCAAGATCATTTCTATCATAATCCCTAAAGTCATCTACTTGTTCCTTTCTATCCTGTTCTTCATATGGCACCCCTGTAGCTACGCACAGCTCTCAGCAGCGCAGCGGGTGACGCGCTTGCTGCTGACAGCAATGCCTCTAATAAAGCTTGACTCTTCTGCAAGGCAAAGAACGCTGTGTCCAGCAGTCTCTTGGGGTGTTAGGGTTTAAATTTAAACGGAGGTGGAACAGAGTCACCTTCACAGGGACATCAAGGTTGGGACTGTTAACAGCCACAAAGAAAATTGCGTATCCTAAATGAAATCAGAGGGTGTCTGGATAAATTACTGGAGATGAACGAATAGATTCACGTGAAACTCAAGAGTGACACCTACAGGGAAGAAAGGAGGAGGAGTGAACCCCCTTTTGATCACGTACGTTACAAGGGACGTGCGAACCGCTGATTTGCCAGTGCAGCAGCTGAACTGAAACAATCAGGATTAATTAACCTCCGAATGTCCTGACAATTTTATTAACTCAAAAGCATTTCCTTTGGGTCGCTGAACAAGAACCCAATGCCACCCAGGCAGCCCTCTCCCAGCTGTCAGGGGAGGGCTCTGTCCAACCGCATTCACGAACCGGGACATGAGGGATGATCGTGCAGGGAAGTTCTCCCTGTAACACCAAGCCCAACTGCTGGGATTATTCCTCCTGACACGGTGGAAGACCTGGGCTCAGGTCTTTCATCCGACGGGTCCAAGCACAGGAAGGGTGTTCGGAGCTCACCGGGCTGTTCCCGCTCCACGGCTGAGGCCGCTCAGGGTTCAATCCTTCTGCTTCGTGCGACACGCTGGCATCGTTTGGCCTTGACAGAAGGAGAAAAACGGGCGAAATATCTCGCTCCTTTAAAACTTAGGAGTCCGTATTTCAGACTTGGGTTTGCAGTGGGCTGAGAAAGCAGCTGAACAGGGTCTGCCACATCCCAGGAGAGTGATTCAGCTGCCGCCCTGTGACCAAGCAGGGTGGGTCTCACAAGGCCCCATTGTTCTCCCAACAGCAGCCCAACCGCTCGCACCTTTTACTCCGTCAAATAGCTTTGCACTTGCAGTGGGGTTTGCAAACAGATTCGGGTCAGGTAAAATACCCATCTTTTTGGATAACGTGCTGTTTAAAAAGGCGTTAAACTATCTACATGTTACAATCCAAAGCTGAATTCTCAGCGCAGCAGAAAAGAGATGAGTCAGAGAAACTATTTTGCTAGAAAACAAAGGAGATTTAGAAAGTCGAGGCAGAAATCCCTCTCTGCTGTGTCACAACAGGACTCTCCTGCAGAGGAGAATGTTCTGCCACCGTTCTGCCTCCTGCTCTGTTTTACTTCCCATATCTACCAGTGCTGACTACCTCAAAAAATAAAGGCCTAAACCCAAGCATTAGCCAGGTACAATGGCCTGGGGGCTGAAATACCTCAGCTGGCCACCATTGAAATAAAAAGAGTTATTTCTGATCCCAGAAAGGAGCCACTTGTGTTCTAGGCTGTCAGGGGCATTCTCCAGCCTCCTGCTTCCCTTCTGCTGTCCCTGTTCAGTGGGAAGAGGGAGAACCCTCCGAGCAGGGTGTGCTGCCCTGCAGGGCACTCGAAGGGACTGGACTGAGGATGCATCCAGCACTGAGCTGATCCGAGCTGATCCAAGCCAAGCACACCCACCCCTGCCCTTCCTTCGACTGTTCTGAGCTATGAGGCAGGACCCACCAGAGCACCCTTTGCCCATCGTAGTATCAGAGCATCAGAAAGAGCTGGGCTGAGCTGAACCCAGGCGAGATTGCAGCGTCCATTCAAGGGGATACTGTGCTCTGCTGCCCGTGCTCAGTGTTGTCCTGCCCACCCCCCAGCAGAGACACAGCCTGCAGTCGTGGTGGGATGGGCTTTTCCTGGAGCACACGGGTCCGCAGAGGGTGTGGGTCTTCCCAGCATTCTCTAGTGAGAGGCTCAGAACACGTGCAGTGGTATTTGGAACTGAAACTGTTCAATGTAGTCTCTAAATTAAATTCAAGACTCAAGCCTGGGAAACAGTTAGGCCAAGAAAATAAGAAAGAAGGATAAAATCGATAGGTTTTCACATTGTGCTACCAGAGGGGGTAACGAACCATAATAAACCCCGTTAACAGCCAGACAGAAAAGAGGTTAGAAATGAATTCGCTACGAAGGCCAGGGATGAGAAGCAGAGGATGTATCTGCTTCACATAATTCTCCCTGAAGGTTTTCAGGTAACTCCAGACGAAATCAGCAAATTCAGATTAACTCAAAACACCCTGGATTGTTCTTGCACGTGTTTAATTAGCGCTGAAGTTGTTTTGTCTCTGTTTTCAACTCGTTTAGTAGCAGCAGTGGCTGCCACAGACAGACCAGGATGACCAAGTGAAGAGGAGAAGAGTTTAGAAGGCAGGCTGGGTTGGCTGGGCTGTGTTTAGCACACAGGCCTGCAGGGGGGACTCGAGATACCTGGCTGTGCTGTCCCTGCTGCCAGAGGGATTGTGAGCTGTCATCTTGGGGTGCGTTTGAGTTTCTTAATTCTGGAAGTGAATCAGCTTCACCTGCATAATAGAACATGTTCAGGAGGTGAGATGAAGATGAGAGGGGGAAATAGTTGGGCAGAGAAGAATCCAAAGGAAGAAGCAGGAAGGAGTGGAACCGACCTCTCTGGGGGCTGGGTGCTGGGCAGGATGAGCTCGTACCTGCAGGATTGGCCCCGCAGCAGATGGTCTGTTTGAGGGCCAGCTGCCCGGTACGGACGGGTACAACAGCCCCCTGCCCCTCCCTCTGCCAGCTTCGTGCCCACTCTGCCCAGGCCCTTGTGCTCTTGGTGAGAAGGAAGTGGTGTCCCCGGGGCAGCACGAGCTGCGGGCAGCCTGGCCAGGCCCTTCTGCGGGATGAACTTCCCTCTTGGCCCCACCACTGTCTCGATGAGAAAAGGAACTCCGTGAGTCACTGTGCCTTGAGAAAGCACCAAAGAAAGGAATCTGCTTTTGTGGTATTTCTCACATTTACCGGCCCACCGTAACAATGAAAACTAACAGCAGTCGAGTTAAGCAAGTACAAAAATTCTTGTAGGAAAAGCCATTCCTTCTGAATTCCAAGTCCATGCTTCTGTGAGGTCCCGTGTAACCCGTGCCATTCAGGAGCTGGAACGCAGCGAGGCTCTGGATTCCTGTCAGAGCTCCCACGCTGTGCCGGGCATCGCGGGCAAACTCTGGCGCGGCCGATGCAGCGAACACGCGACTGGAGGTGCACCGGGGCTGGCTTGCATAACTTGCTTAGCACTGCCTGAAGAGAAGTTTGCGTGCTCTGCAATTACTCCTAATAAGCCGCTATTTATGAGCCCACGCTCAAGAGATGCGCAGCAAAGACTGGCTGCAGGGAACACCTTTCCGCTGGCATCCACCCCTCTGCCGAACCGGCACTGGCAGCGGGAGCACGGCTGGGGATCAAAGGCACTTCCAGCTTCAGTAATCAGCATTTTCTTACAACGCTTCTCAGTTCAGTTCTTTCCCACAGCTCTATGTCAGATGGTCAAAACTTACAGCAGTACCAAGAAGTTCAGTGATCACACAGATGGAAAGGTTTCCAACAAATGCTGACCACTCCCTCCTGTTAGAAAGCGTGTCACCAGAATCTTACGGTCCTCATCAGTTTTTAAAGACACCTCCTTTAGAACAGAGTGAAAAGGCACTTGGCAAATATCTCGGGCAGCTCGGTCTGGTGGTGGTGGGCTGCCCAAAATATCGAGACAATCAGAGCAGAACCTGGTGTTCAATGGAAAGAAGATTTAAAGCTGACCACGAGTGTCAGAGGCTGGTGGAAAGCCCTGGCTGCCAGCTTGGGTTCGTAGCCAGGGCTGTCCAGGGAGGTAACACACCCGAGACACACAAATGTGTGGAATTTGCCTATAAACTTCTATTTGAAAACGGGGCAAACTGTTAGAAAGAGCCTTTCCTTTCCCTGCAGCTGGGCAGTCACTGCAGGCAGAGCGAGCCAGGGCTGCAGGAGCTGTTTCTCTGAGCTGATAGTTGCCAGGAGAACAAGCTGGTTTAGAAACTCCTCCCTGGCACGAGCTCCACAAACGAGTGGCTACAGGACTTGCCCTCGCAGAGCAACACAAGAGTTTGAGTTTCTCACTGAGCCTATCAGAGATCTGGAGACTCTGGGAATTTCTCTCAAGTCCAAACCAGTGTGAAAGCACACACAGGACCAGGAAACCCAAATCCACCTGACAGGTTCCATCAGCGGGGCACAAACAGAGCTCTTGGTTTTCTGATTTGATCCAGAACGTGTTTGCACAGCAAAGTCTCTACCCTTACTGGAAACTGTGGCTTGTCGCTACGATCAGAGTCTGTTCTGATAAAATTAGCAAGAGAATTCATGATATGTAAGTATAGAAATGCAAATATATAAACCTATAGCTATAAATATAAATATATGAGCACATAACCATAAACAGAAATGATACAAACACAAACTGTGCTCTCCAGACGATTTACACACACGAGCAGAATAAACCAGCTGATCTCTCTGCTGCGAAACCCATCGAGGCAGTGTTTCTGCCAAGGCTGGGGTGTTGGTTTCAGTAGGAGTTTTCCAGATGGCCTGTGGGCAAACAGCCCCTGCAGAGCTCTGGCCTCCTCCCTCAGCGTGACTCGGGCAGTGCCAGCGTTCCATGGGATCTGGGCTCCTCTGCAG
Source organism: Actenoides lindsayi (assembly GCA_025331215.1). Classification (NCBI taxonomy): domain Eukaryota; kingdom Metazoa; phylum Chordata; class Aves; order Coraciiformes; family Alcedinidae; genus Actenoides; species Actenoides lindsayi. Next base: position 8,723 of record WTSP01019861.1, read on the forward strand.
CCCGGGACGGGTTCAGTCTCTTTGGGTTTGGCAGTGGCCTCTCAGTTGCTTATTGCTGCTGCCTGCAGAAACCTGACTTTTGGAACAGAGCCTCTCATCAATCAGACGTTTGACTCTTAATTTCCAGCCCCATCCTACCTTGCTGAGATTTACCAGCCAGATAACAGGTTAAAGGAAGTGTAAAAATAACACCCAGTGCCTTGTCTTTCTCTCATCAGGGCTCGGGGTCCTACTGGTTCTTTCTTCCCACACAATTTTTAATCATTCTATAAGAAAATCTCTTTTATTTTCCCGTCTCGGGTACTTTACTCCATGCTGTGCATTATCATTAGAGTTCTGGATTGATAGAGAGGTCAAGAGTTTAAAGCTGTTTAGGTTTCCAGGGAAACAGAGAGAAGCACGAGGTATTTCCAGAAGTACACACCACATCCAGTTTCAAGGATTTGCCAGGTTATTGACACTGCTCCCACTTATTTCAGTCTCTGAGTTCTTCGTGATCTTTTATGCATTCTCCTCACACTGATCTATTCAAAGTTATCGACGTGACAAACACTGAGAAATTAAACTGCACCTCCCAAAATCACTAAAGAAGCTGAACAGGAATCCAGATCTTTTAAGTTCACCTGAAATCACAGAATCCTTGTTTCTTTTCTGCCATGGAAGGACAAGACCCCAAATAAAATGAGTTCTCCTGTGTCTTACTCTTGTAATTACTCTTATACCAGAACCCTTCCATGACCTGATTCCTCATCTCTCTCAATGCAGAAATCAGGGCACCCGTGTGCTTTCTTCTTCACCAAATCACATGCCTTCTACTTGGCAAAACCAGTCATTTTGAGCAAGTGAACAGTGCTCTTCTCTCTGCTCTTTTTCAGCTGCTGACAGCTGCGTGTGCATGTGCTAGAACCTGCCTTTTCAGCACGTAAACATCCTTGTCTTTGAATCTGTTGGCTCGTTCAGGGAATATGTGGCAATGCGAGGTTTGGGAAGATTTATCAAAAAAAAAAAGAATGTTGGGATAGAAAAGGAAGAAATATAAGAATTGTATCGTAGGCAGACATTCAAACCAGGCAGAGCAGCACCAGCTGCAGACCGGGTCTTGTTAGTGCAGGGTCTTCCCACAAGTTTAAAGGTAAAATAGAAAACTTTGTGTTTGAATTAAAGAGATTCCGAAGTTCCCTGCCCGTGATCTTCAGGAGAAGAAAGACACAGAACGTTGTGATGTCAAGAGGCCACACAACACGATCAGTAGGGGTGGGCAGAGTTTCACTGGGCAAGAGAAGAGATGAAGGCCAAAAATGTCCATACGAAAGAGTCAAGAAGCACCATTTCACTGATAGAAGCAGAGGCAGAATTATGAGAAGGGAGAAACAACGATTGAAAAGGGAAAATCAGAATAATAACCTGACTTTGCTCGTTTGTCCACAGAAGCACCCAGGGAATTTAGACACCAATAACGTGGCTTAAAACGTTGGCAGAGTTCATTTAATTGTAATTGCATTGGCAATCCCTGGGAGAGAGTTTAGCAGGGTGTGAGAAGAGGGAAGTATATGCCAGTGCCACTCAAGGGGAAAAAAAAAATGGGGTTAAAGGACAATTACTAGAATTTCCCTGAAACAAAATGACCGATTTTCTGAAGCAGCAGTGGCGAGGAAAGCAGAGCAGATAAAGGGCAGGTTGTGGCCATGTGCTTGGGTGTGGGCTGTTACCACCAGTCACTGGATGACTTCACTGCAGGAGATGTGTCTCCCTTACCCTCAGATAAGTCGCAGATAAAGAGAATTCCTTTGCTGACCATTCCTTCTATTTCCTTTAGTGAAAAGCTGCCCCTGCAATACACCAGGTTTATCGTAGTTGAGGCAGAAATGGCCTGTGCAGAACGACAACAGCACCTTCTCCCTTGAGCAAATCCCCCGCCACACTGAAGGCTTTTCCAAGCATTTCAGTGCATGTTATCACCTCACTCTGCAAAACCCCCAAATCCACTGCTCTGAGCTCCCGGAGGGGCAGTCCAGGCAATGGGAAGGAGTACCTCGAGGGAAGGATCTTCCTCTCCCCTTGCAGCGGGAAACAAATCTTTTTAATACTTCAATCTGTAATACTTTAATACTTAACAGTAAAGTAACTGGTCTTCTGTAGCTTCTTTTTGTCTGCAGGCAGGCTGTAACCTTCTGATACTGTTATTTCACCTCTTCACAGCTCCCTGCTGGGCAGGTTTTTCCTCCCCAGGGCTGAACAGGACATTCAGACCTAGAGAAGGAACGACGAGAGCGTCTCTGGCAGACAAGGTGTCCTCTGGAGCTCTCTGGACCATTTTTTACTGTGCAAGTTGAGAGTTGTGTGAACACAGCAGACTCTACAGGAAGGAAAGAATTCAGACGTGATGCTCCCAGGCTACAGCATCACGGCCAGGTAACATCTGGCACATACACTGTATATAGTGAGAGGTATTGTCTGGAGCCATCACGGAATTCCTCTTTCTGACACAGCCCCACAATCAGCTAGGGCCCAGTGGGGCTGTTGGTACAGGTGCCTTGGCCAGCTTCCCGTTTGTCTGTTTGCTCTCTCACCCTCCCTGTGTTTGCTCTGCAGGCTGACATTTCTCCCCGCACAAAGCGAGCCCGGCACTGACGGGAGCTCTGAAATACCCGACCGGCCAGCCAGGCCCTGGCACACAGGATGCGTTTCCTTTGCATTATCTCTAATGCTTTGGCTTGGTATTAGGTGGATCCCTCCCCGACACACCGCGGCACGCGGCCGCTGCGCCCGAGGCTCTCTTCAGTGGCACTTGCAGGGGGCAGAATCTCTGCCCGGGGCCCAGTTGCTCCCTGGAAGCTGCAAATGCTGCTCCCCCCCAGAGCAGTTCTCCTGAAGAGTCCCAGGGGTCCGGAGGGAGTGAGGGGTGGCAAGAGAAAGAGAGAGAACTAAGGGGAAGAAGTGGGTGTCCACATGCGTGTTCAGGGGGCGTGTAGAGGAGCTTGTGCAAAAGCAACACTGCTTCTGAAAATGCATCTTGGGCAACAGAGGACCTGTGCATTTCAGAAGGAACATTGTCATGAATCTCAGGGACCAGAAGGCCAAGCGATGATCTTTTGTCTCTTCTCTCTTTCAGTAGCAATGACAGGACTAGAGGTATAACCAGGTGCTTGTTTCCTTGCTGCTCACTCCCCAGGCACTCTGGGAAGCTTGATGCTTATCTCTGCTACAAACAGAGCCAGGGTTCTTTGGAAAGTGCTCTTGTTTCTGTAAAAAAACTGTTTCAGACAAGGCATGTTCTGTGTCAGCCCAGAAAAAAACAGAGCAAAGAAAGAAAGACTGAAAATGTTACTTGTGAAAGCAGACCTCTTCTCAAGGGAAGCGAGGCAGCAGAGGGTGGGGACCTGTACGTGCCCGTGTGCCTTCGCTGCGGACACGGCGCTGGCTGCAGCAGCGCTGGCCGCTCCCAGCCCTTTTGTTTGCACAGAGGTGAACTGGGACTGGATTTCTGAACGCTCCCCTCAGCCGTTGTCCCACCTTTGGCTTCAAGAGGCAGCGGGCTTTGCGGGGGGGAGGTGGGTGGGGATCAGCTCCGGTGCGTGAAGGTATCCGGGGAAGGAACACAGCCCACTTGAGAGGGACTGACCAATAAGAGGAATTGCCGTGTTGGCAGAAGGCTCGAGGCTGTTAAATTCCACGGGTCTCAGATAACACATTCTGGAGACAACTCCCATTGTCACAAGCTCAAGGGAGCGGGGCAGGGGAACAGGATCACAACCCGTGGGAGCTGCACCTTGGGTTAGGTCCGCGGTGTCTCTTACCATGGCCAGCTACAGCTTCAGGCAAACCACCTCTTCCGTGGCGGGGGGACCCGCTGGCTCCTCGGCCCGTTTTGGGGGAGGTTCCTTTAGGGCTCCAAGCATCCACGGAGGCTCTGGTGGCAGGGGTGTGTCAGTCTCTTCTGCCAGGTTTGTCTCTTCTGGCCTAGGAAGCAGCCTGGGCGGCGGATATGGAGGAGGCTTCAGCAGCAGCTTTGGTGGCGGTTCCGGCGGTGGTTTGGGTGGCGGTGACGGCCTCCTCTCGGGGAACGAAAAGGCGACGATGCAAAGCCTGAACGAACGCCTGGCCTCCTACCTGGACAAAGTGCGGGCTCTGGAAGAGGCAAACTCTGACCTGGAAACGAAGATCCGAGACTGGTACCAAACGCGAGGCCCGGGCCCAGCTCGGGACTACAGCGCCTACTGGAAGACCATCGAAGACCTTCGAGACAAGGTAGGTGTCAATATTTATTCAAAATCGCCTTCGATTTGCACTTAAGAATGAAGCACAAAAACCCAAAGAGAAAAACTTCGGTAGGGGAGCACCCGGCAGGCACTGCGGTGTGTGCAAAGGGGAGGAGGATGAAACGAGGATGCAGTGACTGGGCACGGGGGAGAAAGCAAACTCTCCATTGGGAATCATCTACTTCTTAAAGTGTTACCTAAGAGGATGTAGAAAACAGGCAGTCTGAGGTGTCTTAGTACCTGATTCTCTGATAATGTTTGCTTTTAACAAAGCATATAGAGACACACACACATAGAGAGACACACACACATATATAGACATATATAGACACACAACACACATATAGAGACACACACATATATATACACAGACATACACAGGCTGGTCAGTTAACATATAAATACATATGATCATATATATACTGATAAATATAAAGGGAGCCAAACTGATAGCAACCTGCCTATCTCTGCAATCTGGCACTTGCTGCATAGCTTGAAAAGCCTCCGAGGCACAACGGGGAAAAGAAACATCAGTTAAGTATTCTGTAACTGTGGAGATAGCAGCTCCAGGTTTCATCACCCCACTTTTATTTTTTCTTTCACATTTCACTTACTTAAGCTTCAAATTGAAATAAGAGTGCTTGAAACATCTGGCTTATGGAAAAAGGAAGTAGCAGGCATGAAGTAATCAATCCCAGAGATAAATGCAGGATTCGCCCCAACAGCCCATGGGTACCTGATAACAGATTACTCTGGGGTGATCCACACCCAGAAAACATAAGTAGCAGCTGATTAAACTATGTAAATAAATGAAAGAAAAATTGAGGTTTAGTTTTCACAGTTCAGCCTGGAGTTCATGACCGCTCCCACGCGGTTTGCTTGCTCCTGCTTCAACCCGTTCCCTTTCTCTGCTGACTGCAAAGACTGAGCTGAGGCAAAGGCAGAACAGCGAGTAGATTTTTCTCCTTTTAGCAGTCTTCTCCTGCCCGTTTTTTACTCCCCTTAGTCAGAGGACAGAAAATGCTCTTCCAGCTGGTTTTGTGAATGAACTTCTGAGTTTTAAAAGTGGCAGGCAAAAAAGACACGTTTTCTAAGTGAAAATTAACAGGGATTGCTTCTAAATAGACAGATTTTCCTTTAGAGGCTTTCCTGATGCATTAGCAGAGTCAATAAACACTATCCTGGACATTTGAGGAAATAAAAATATGTTCAAAGCCTACAGAAATGCCCTAGGAACCCATACTGTCTCCCAAACACAAGCATGTCGCTTAAAATCCTACAGACACTGCAGTCACAGCCCACTGATAAGAAAATGGGTGATGAGAACAAATTCTGCCAAGAGGGGTCTGCAAACCTTCCTTCCTTTGCATCTCCCCAGCACACAGGTTTCTTGCCTCAGTCCTCAACCACCACCCACCCCCGGCTCACCAAAACCCTCGCCCTCCAAGACAGGACATATTCTGTCTCACTGCGGCACTTCTACCTTCAGAGGACAGGCAAGGCTAAGAGAACTTGTCCAGAACTAACAGAACCTGCCCATAACTAAGAGAACTTGCCCAAAACTAAGAGAACTTGCCTATAACTAAGAACTTGCCCAAAACTAAGAGAGCTTGCCCATAACTAAGAGAAGTTGCCCATAGCTGAGAACTTGCCCATAACTAAGAGAACTTGCCCATAACTAAGAGAACTTGACTATAACTAAGAGAACCTGCCCATAACTAAGAGAACCTGCCCTTAACTACCAGTGGTGGCAAAGCCATGATAACTCTGTGCTGTGGACTTGCTGTAGATCATTGCTGCTTTCCTACTGAAACCAAATAAAACACACTTTCACTTGGTGTGGCTAGAGATAAAATAGAGTTTTAACTCCTTATCTTCAGCTCAGGGAAGCAGGTAGCAGTGTTGTTTCCACCTCAGCAACGAGCTCTCATTGTTTGTAGATCCTGGATGCCACCGTCGACAACGCAAAGGTTGTCCTGCAGATCGACAACGCCCGGCTGGCCGCTGACGACTTCAAAACCAAGTGAGTCACTTCTGAAAGGGAAGAGGTCTCCGGAGCAGGCAAAAATCCTCTGCTGAGCCATAGGGCAGTGGCTGTTCAGAAAGACAGGAATGCCTCTGCAATGTCAGCGTGAGCACTGGCTGGGGCCTGTCGCTGCAGCCCGGCCCGCTGTGCGTTCGCTGAAAGCACCGCCTGCACCGGGGAGAATGCTGCAGCGGGTGAAATATCTGGAGAAAAGTTTAATGCGGGACAACATTTAACTGCCTCACACATCCTACAAACCCAGATACGTTTGTAACGGATGATGGCAGCCTGGTTTAACCGGCTAACCTGGAGAGCTTTGCTTTCTTAAGGTTTGAGACGGAGCAGGCCCTGCGCATGAGCGTGGAGGCCGACATCACCGGCCTGCGCAGGGTCCTGGACGAGCTGACCCTGGCCAGGGCTGACCTGGAGATGCAGATCGAGACCCTCAAGGAGGAGCTGGCCTACCTCAAGAAGAACCACGAGGAGGT